>JALIZH010023950.1:0-22015 GCA_030522465.1 Rhipicephalus appendiculatus | reverse complement strand
GGTAAGGATTTACATCTTTAAAATGGCATTCCTTTAGGCATAGAGTTTCCAATAAATACACTAGAGGGAACTCTGGCGCTAGTGTCGATGGGTGCTGCAACACACGGCGCTTCAGCCAGCATGGGAATCATGGGTAGTACACAAATTTGCCTAGTCTTGCCTAGTCTTCGTTCTTTTGGCTGCGTATGGCCCGAATTCTTTGCCGCAATACAAAGTTCAACAAAGGTTTAGCAGTTACGCTTCACCACTTTCACCTTTTTAGGCTCACAATTCAAATATGCTCACGAAGTTCACAGCGGTCCATCCTTTTATCCGAAACTGAATGAAAACGCACCAATAAACAAAGCCACAACTGCGTTTGAAGCCGGGAAGCACGAAGATTAGGCAAATCCGTGTACTACCCATCATTCCCATGGTGGCTGAACGATCGCAGCGCCAGAGTCCCCTCTAGTTAATTTTAGGAAACTCTATGCCTTTAGGCTAATGCATCCACTGCTTTTGGGCTTGTCTTCCAAGCCAGTTCATGTAATACTGGCCGCATACCTCTTACCAACCCGCGTGCCCTCCGAGTTTGTTTATTATTGCGAGAGCAATTGTATGGACACACTCGACGGATTTTTGCCGTCGCCGACGCCGTCATGTCCCGGATATGTATATCTACGTATGTAACGTTATTTTTTTTTTTCAAAAAAGAGCCAAATGCAGAAACCGAAACTGGGTTAAATTTCACGGGAGTGTAAAGCCTGCCTACATACCTTTAACTTAGAAAACAGTTGGAATGAAAATGGGGAAATTCCTAATTGTAACGTCCACTCAAAAAAGGCAGTTTCGTATAAAAATGAGCCAAATCCTTCATTTGTTTCAGTTATTCTGAGCCACATTCTTTTATCTAGCGCTGTGTCAACAAACTTGACCAAAACAACCAACATATGGTTTCATCCGATATGTTTCACTTGTCTCCTGGTTGCTTTGCTATCGGTTTAAAATTACACAATTAGTTTTTCTAGGGCGAGTTGGAACTTACTGAAGGACATCATGTTGTAGGACAAACCTCGATTATATGTGAGAGGCCGACTTTCCCACTTTTTGTCTCTTAGTGCTTCTCTTCGAGTTTAGCGCTACAGTATCGCGTCCTCCTTTCGCTCCAAGACGGTATGTTTGAAAAAAAAAGACATGTGAAATGAACATATTGGGCACCGATCTATTCCATGAAGAAGAAGAAGAGCTGGAGCACTTTTCAAGGCCTTCAATAGATGCCAAGAGAAAGACCCAACCAATCAACCAACCAAGAGCAAGAAAACAATGCCGACCGTCCAGAATAGTGCGCCTTTCGCAAGGAAGGACCACTCGCTCTTCAAGTCGCCATTACGCCCACGCGACGAAGGACGGCAACGACGGAAGCACAAGGATGATCTTAGCAAGGGTAGATTGTTGGCCTTGTTGGTGTGACATGATCATAATTTTAAGCGCGGTACTGAAGTGACGAGGACGGGACAGGGAGAACACACACGAGCGCTCGTGTGTGTTCTCCCTGTCCCGTCCTCGTCACTTCAGTACCGCGCTTAAAATTATGATCACAAGGATGATGTTGATTTTATCGCAAAATATTGCTATACCGTACATTCGAATCGTTTTAGACTTCTTTTACGAGCTAATTCACGCCCAAATGAAATATTCCAATCTATAAGAGCCAAATAAAAACCTTACTCCTGAATACCGACTATATTGCGCAATATAGATTTTAGCCCGAGTTATACATTGTCGACACTTGCAGCGCGCTGCTCAAACACAAAGGCGTAACAACGGTGACAGTAGTTAGTTCCGCTAGTCCTGTGTATGCCTGTGTGTTCACGCATGTCCTGTGTATACCTGTGCTTCAGCGACGCGCTGCAAGTATTCGGCTGCTTGCCGCTTTTCGTGTTACAGTCGAAATTCTTGCTATCGCATTCATTGCTTCGCCCTTGCGCCGATACTATTTCATGCCTACCATGGGATGCGTAGCCCCCACTTCAAGGATGTGCCCCAATGAAAAAAGTTGCGGGTAGCAACACTCAAGCATTGTGATTATGAGGAATAAGACAAGGCCTGACACGTGTGTCTGGATTTTGAGAAATTGAAAAATGCGAACCACGTAGTGGCTAGCGTCGCTGCGACAACAGTCGGCATTTCGAAGAGGATGCCACATACCATAAATTCTAGAGGGGCGCCCCGCTTCCAGCGCGCCTAAAAAATCTTACACCGTGTTCCAAAACCAGAAGCAACCTATTTGGATCGCGTCTGCGCTGAGGCGGGATCGAGTGTCTTTTCATTTACTCGAATGGTGAGAGTCTGGGGAATGTGTACTGAGCGTTTTATATACCCTGTATAAATATAAAACACGCTACCAAAGCGCTCTAGAGCTCTCCAAAGCGACCACTCCTACAAAGAAAGAAAAAAAACCGGCAGATCCCACGCACCGTGGGAATCGATGTGATGCGAAGCAGCCAGCAAGGAGCAAATCATGCTGTACATAATATGCAGGTCATTATTTACATGATAGGACCTGTCATTTGTGTTCGTCAAACAGTCACGTCGCGAAATACAAATTTTGGTGTATATCAATCTTGCGAATTGGACGCAAGCGCACCACGAGCGTGGCATGTAAGTGGCATTGTAGATGACATGCATGCCAAGATTTACATGTTACCACCTGCCACTTATGTTCGCTTAATTTTTTACCTCAAATCACAGCGAGACGCGAGACCAATCTGCCTCCATTTCGCATGCGTTCGTATTCTCGCGCTCTGCGCATCGTGCAGACGCCATCCGCGTTCCAGCGTTTAAATTGACGGACAATTTGTCAATTCCAAAGTGTGTTCCTCGAACGCCTGTGCCCACTGAGACGGGGTCGGTCAGAATGAAACGTGATGCGCGCGTCTCCCTCCTTGCATGATTAGAGACGCTGGGGAATGCGACGTTACGCAAGCAAAGCGCGAGCGCTGTAGAGTCCAACGCGACCGGCGTCCGTTTGCGCGCCCCGGCGCCCACCTGGCACTGTGCCAGGGCACGGCTGGAGGGACGGATGGACGGACGGGCGGACGCGAGCATGAGACATTAGACAGATTTAGTTGAGCGTCCGCAACAGCTTTGCGGACGCAGCCTGCCATAGGGAATGGTTGGGACGCTGCGTCCGCAGAGCTGCTGCGGACGCCCAACTAAATCTGTCTATTAAAGGCTTTCACCTTAAAATTTGGTGTATATCAAGCTGGCGAAACGGCCACAAGAGTGTCATGAGCGTGGCATGCAAGTCATGTTGCACATGACATGTCATGATTTGCATATTACCACTTCTCATTTATCCTTGTCATACAATCACGTCGCTGAATACCGTATTTGGTGTATATCAAGCTAGCGAAACGACCACGGGAGTACCATGAGTGTGGCATGCAAGTCATGTAGCGCATGACATGTCATGGTTTCCATATTAAAACGTCATTTATGCCCGTCATACAGTCACGTCCCTAAATACGAAGTTTGTTGAGTATCAAGCTAGCGAAACGGTCACGAGAGTGTCATGAGCGTGCCATGCAAGTCATGTTGCACATGATATGTCACGATTTCCGTATTACCACTTGGCAATTATGTTCGTCATACAGTCACGTCAGTCAATACCTAATTTGGTGTATATCAAGCTAGCGAAACGGCTGTCAGCGCGCCATGAGCGTGGCATGTAAATCATGTTGTATATGACATGCAGGTCATGATTTTCATATTACCACCTGTCATTTATGCTAGTCATACAGTCACGTACCTCAATACCAAATTTGGTGTATATCAAGCTAACGAAACGGCCGCGAGCGCGCCATGAGCGTGGCATGTAAATCATACTTTTCATGAAGAGTTATTCATGATTTTCATGATATGACCAGCCATTTATGTTCGTCATACAGTCATGTTATGCCATACCAAATTTGGTATAAATCCCATTAACGATACGGCCAGGGAGAGCACGAAGTCGTAGGCGGCTAGATAGATAGATAGATAGATAGATACGCTCAAAGTCGCCGAAGTTCACTAAGAAATGCTTCGCATTTAAAATCACAGAATATCCACGAAGTGAATGATGGTGAGTGGGCGAAGCTCGGAGGGATCATTCGGGTAACCGTGAATCCCCCCCCGTACATTGCCCACTCGATCATGAAAAGACGTGACAACATGTGTCACGTCTTTGCATGATCCTGGGTGTTCGATCGTGAGCTGGGCACGAGCGTCGCCGACTTGTGTTCCGGGCGCTCCCAGCCTCAGCGACAACGCCAGTTCGCGTTCCACGACAGAGGAAGACGATGCCACCTACTCAGACGCTGAAGTCCACACCAGTGCTCGACGCAACGCCTCGCCTCCGCATGCATCGCCACAGAACACTACTGTGAGATGTGAAAGCCACGCGTCCTTGGCTATGGGTTGTGCCGCCGTGAGTACCGGAGCCGCCGCATGCTCCGCAGATACCGGCTGCCCTGGTTTTGCATGCGACTCACACGAGAGCACTGTGGAGCTGACTACCTTCTCTCTGGTGAAGTTCACCTCACCGTTGATCACGATGGAGTCCACCTCCGGTGCTCGACTCCGAGTACCGCGTCGGCCCGACGATGGATGGATGGATGGATGCTATGAGCGTCCCCTTTATAACGGGGCGGTGACATGTCTCCCACTAGGCTCGAAAAAAAAACTTTCTTTTTTATGTTGGCCTAATGCCTTATCTACATTGATTAAATATATGTTATTATAGCAAAGAAAAACACGAATTCACGGTCCATCTCTCTGCCTTTTAAGGCAGAATGACCTTATTTTTCCCCATTCTTCATTTTTGTCCTTTATCTCTACTTTTCTGCCACCAATACTCTAACCGTCTCTTACTTATTTCTATCGAGGACGTGTTCAGCTTTCCATTGTTGTCCCTAAACCCAAGGCTTCATGTAGACTCGTGCCCACACGTATATCTGGGTGGATATCGCCACATTCAATCAGTACATGTTCCATCGTTTCCTTAGTTCCCCCCACAGCATGTACATTGTTCTTCTTCGTTACAGAATCTCGCTTTATAGCTACGCGTTCTAAGGCAACCCGACCTTGCTTCAAACAGTAAAGCGCTTCCCCTTGAATTATCATAAAACCTCTCCCTCCTTATTTCGGTTTTTCCCTTTCGGTAGTCCCTGAGAGCCGGCTTCTTTTCCATCGCTGTCATCCAATAAGTCCTCTCCGCCTCTCTGACTTTTCGCTTAATGCTCCTCGTTGCCATGTCGCCCACACTGCTAGCCGTATATTTACTGGTGAGCCTCCTAGTTCTTTTTCTCCACTGCGTGTCGACGCTTTTTTCTATACAAATACCTGAAAACCTTCCCTGCCCATCTACTCTCCTTCATTTTCCTCAGCCTCTCTTCAAATCTAATTTTGCTCTGAGCTTCCCTCACTTCAAAACCTGTCCATCCCATATCACCCTTTGCAGCCTCATTTGTCGTCTTCCCGTGAGCGCCCAACGCGAGCCGTCCCACAGTCCTTTGATTTACATCCATTCCCGATTGCACCTCTGACTTCACGCACACCACTGAGTTCCCAAATGTAAGCCCCGGAACCATCACACCCTTCCATAGCCCTCGAAGCACCTCGTACCTATTGTATCCCCATAACGCTCTGTGCTTCATGATTGCAGCATTCCTCTTTCCCTTTGTTACCGATGCTTTCTCTTGTACCTCCATATATCTATCCCCCCTCATTTATCCACACTCCGAGGTACTTGTACACGCTTACCCTCGGTATTTCTTGGCCCTGTATTAAGACCGCATGGTCTTCGTGATCACTGAATACCATCAATCCACATTTTGTTGCACTAAAATCTAGTCCTAGAGCCTCACCTTCCCTTCCGCAGATATCTGCCAGCCGCTGTATATCATCTTGACTGTCCGCAAATAAGACAATATCGTCAGCATAAAATAGACCTGGAAGCTTCCGCTCAACCATCGCGCCTGCCTGTTTGTGTGACAGATTAAATCCAATGTTGCTACCTTCTAGCGCTTTTTCCATCCTCACCATGTACAGCATGAATAACAGCGGGGACAAAGGACATCCCTGTCTCAGCCCCTTGCTAATGTCAACGCTGTCCTTGCTGCTTATTCCTTCCCATTCTACACAAACTGTATTTTCTCGGTATATTTCCCTCAAAAGCTGTATACAGTCGTCACCTATGCCCACTTCCTTCAATATATCCCACAAAATTTCCTGATTAACGTTGTCATATGCCCCGGTGATGTCTAGATAAGCTACGTATAAGGGCCTGTTTTCTATTTTTGATATTTCTATACACTGTGTAAGAACAAACAGGTTATCGTCTAACCGCCTGTCGATTCGGAATCCATTCTGGAGTTCTCCCAAAATATCATTTTGCTCCACCCACGTTTCTATTTTTAATTTTACTGCCTGCATCGCCAACCGGTAATGCACCGATTTAATGGTTAGCGGTCTATACGAGCGAATGTTATCCTTTTCTCCCCTGCCTTTATAGATTAAGTTCATTGTACTTTTTCGCCAACTGTCTGCTATTTCCCTCTCCTGTAAGCACTTTTCTACGGCTTTCAGCAGTGCTTCTTTAGTGCTATGTCCTAGTTCGTTAATGAGGCTGACGGGAACCCCATCTAAGCCCGGGGTTCCCGTCAGCCTCCCAATTCCAATTATAGCCTCCCACGATCCCAATTATAACAGCGCCATCTATCCTCTTTAATCGTCACCTATACGAAAACCACTAACGCCATCTAGTGATATTATTTCCAAGGACATATACACTCAACGCCATCTAGTGAGCAATTCTTAAAACTAACTAGAAGTGGCTACTACAAGATACTATTATAGAGGAGGGAACGACCCACACCCTAAGGAGCTTCGCCCCTAAAAAAATTGGGGGACCCTTAATCTTCGCCTTTAAGAGTTGAACGCGATAGTGATGTCCCGAGTGCCTACTTCAACCACTTAGTGCATACTTGCTATGCACCCACTACGTGGTGTTAAGGGAATACGCGCAGTAAGGTGCGTGCCGTTTGTAATGGGTGGCCGGCTTTAAACTACGAAATCGTTATGAGTCACATATTCCGACGCCCGATGGCAATGTACGTTTGTATCACGCAATATTCCTGGGATATTACATGTTATATTGCGACGCCTATATAAAGGGCGCTTGCGTTTGCGAAGCATGAAAGTTATTTTCACTGCATTTCCAAGCAGAGGAAGTTATTTTCACTGTATTCCCAAGCAGAGGCGTGGCTGTGTGGTAGAACACCTGATTCCCACGCAGACGGGTCCGGTTCGATCCTCACTCGGACCCGGCAATTTTTATTATTTTATTTGCATCTTTCTCGATTTTTCGGTCACGGACAAGATGACGATTTTTCGCTTACAACCAACGACGCCGACGCCGCAATTTCTGCGAAACGAGCTCTTTAACGCTATCGCCTTAAAGGGTAACTCGCAGTCGAGGCGACATTAAATTTTCGCGGATCTAGTTCTCCCCAGTTCAACACTCCGATTGGATGAGGAGTATTGGCGTCACTAATGACGTCAGAGAAACCGAACACGATAACGAATGGCCTTGAGTCGAACAATACGACCTCACTTAGCAAATATACGTTTTGAATGTGGCCGACAATTTGATAGAAGGCACCACTTCAACAAAACAGCGACGGAGAAGTTTTATTTGTGTTGTTTACTGAGTTGTTTACTATTGTTTTTATTTTCTTATCTTTGTATGTATCTTCTATATTACTACCATGATGTTGGGATAGCCGGCTCTAACGTAGCCTACCTTGCCATAAATCCTAGTACCCACACTGTCCTTAGCGACTCTAAAAGCGCTATTCTCAGTTTTATGCGGGGAAGTGTGGGACAAAATACAGCCAAGGTCCTGAGAAATTTCAATCCAAACGACAGAACCAAAATCAATTTGGTTTGGGTCCCCGCTCACTCGGGAAACCCAGGTAACGAGGAGGCACATAAAGTGGCCCGAGGGTTAGCAAACCGGGTCGCACTTTCCTTGGAACCGGGCCCACCGACAGGAGAGGCAGTGACCTCCTACAGTGACCTTACGACCATGTACAGAGCTGACAGGCGATTGTACCCCGTACCTCACAGCAACCTTACAAGAGCGCAGGCCACTATCCTCCGCCGAATTCAAACTAACACCCTAACCACTCCTCACCGCTTGGCACTTTTCACAGGCGGAGAGGTTGATTCAATATGCAAAAATTGCGATAAAAATGCCATAGCAAACCAACGTCACATGCTCTGGGAATGCGAGGGCCTTCCCCCACCCAGAGAGCTTCTGCCAGCTCCCTCAGAAGCGACATGGGAGACCTTAATACGGTCCCCCGACGTAGAACTACAAAAAGCCGTCGTTGCATGGGCAGAAGAGGTCGCCGCAGACAAGCGGCCAGCTCCAAACCCCTGAAAAATTTCTTTTAAATAAAGTTGTATCCTCCTCCTCCTCCTACCTTGCCATATTTTTCATGTACAAATAAAAAAATTAAAAAAAAAATAAACAACTGATAAACATATGCGACTGCTCAACATAGATGTGAGTGCAAATAACATTTGTACATATTTTAGCGCCATTTCGTAACGTTTCAGTTAACCCTTTGTGCGGCAGTGGGACACATACGTCCCACTTTTCCGTCTACAGAAAAAATTTTCTCCCACATCACCCGTTGCAATTAGCGCAACATTAAGTCACTCATATCTTACCTAAGTCTTCATATTCTCGAAGAAAATTATTTTGCCACGCTTTCGAAGGGTGGGTGTAGTGTTACAATAGCGTTGAATTTCGGTTAATTATTTTATGAGAGCTTCTGAATATTTCTCTTCTTGAGATAGACAGAATCTACCAATTAAAAGGCCGAATAATTTCCTATTTTTCTGGTTTTTGAGACAGGCGATGTTAGCTTCCAGTCATCATGTGTTTTTTTTTTAATTTGCGAAGTAACTTTACCGATAAATGCATCGGAACAATCCCCTGCGAAATTATCCCGCTAATCTCTCAGCGCAATTGCGGATATTATTGCGTGGAAATATTTTTCCTGATATCATATACCTTTTAAAATGTAGGCACATGTTCTGGGATAACATCTGTACTCGACGATTTCGACAGCAAAAGCAAGGATAGCCAAACATTAAAAAAATGTGGTTGATGTATGCGGTGAAGTAAGCTTTACAGGAACATACCACAACGCTTTGAAGGCTCAAGAAACGCAACAGCAGGTGGTGTTCTCCTGTTGAAATGAGGTCCGCACAACTTTCCTCTTCACAACTAGAGAAGTGACACAGAGTGCCACTTGCTCCGGCCGTTTCATCCCAAAATACCCGTTGATGCAATCGCGAGATGGTGCCGTCAGAGAGTGGGACAGTGTTTTCCCACTTTTTGTGACATATATGTCCCACTTTTTTTCAGTAAACATCTGTCTTAATTTTGATGAAATTGGTTTCATACTATTTCTTTCTAGCTTATATCAATATACCAAAGCCGGTTCTTATATCACCGTGTCAAAAATATAGGACGACCTACAAAGGGTTAACAAAAAAGTTACATCGCAGTCACCTTTCCTCCGCATGTTTCGCATGACATCAATTCCCATGGTACTTAGGATCTGCCTAACTTTTTTTTCATCCATTGTGAACCATGGCAAAAGCACATTGTATATACTGTACACACGTGTTGTCACTCATTTACATGTGCAAGTGGGCAATGTCACGGGTGATTTACGATAAGAACGATCCCCAGTGCTTCACCCACTCGTCATGATTCACTTCGTGGAAACGCGAAATTTTTTTAGGGACGGCTCCCTTGGCGCCGCCATAATCCTCCCTTCGCTGCGCTAAACAAACGTGACCCCCCCCTCCCCCCCCCCCCCCCCCCCCACACACACACACACACAAAAAAATGCAGTGCCGAGGCTGTTACGTCAGCCATTGTACTCCCGTGCGCAGCGCAGCATGGCAGTTTATCTCCTGTGTAAAGGTCTATACGCATGTCATGCAAGTCGTGGGAAAGCCGTTCATTCGCTTCTGGGAAGTTAGTGTATCTACTTTCTCCAATGTCTTCATTCGCTCTCTCCGAAAACTGTTGCCTATACTGCGATGATGCGCATTGGAAAGCCTTCGGTTTAGCCGTGGTCCAACCAGAATACTCCTCGCCAGAAGGCCCGCGAACAGAGGGTAAGCCAACATCTGCAACATGCACGGCTGCATGGTTTGTAAATCCGCCCGAGAACTATTATAAAAACTCTCAGAAAAGGCCGAGTAAATGGGTGCCTTCTTGACCCGCACCAATAATCGTCACCTGCAATAACGTCTCCTTTCTCCAAAACTCGGTGCTCGCCACCTTCTGTATCAAGAGTGCGACGTCACGCTGATAACGCGCATGCCGTTCGTGACGTGAAAGTGCTGGGAGCGCGGCGATGATGCAATAATATCCGGAATCTTACGTCCCAAAACCTCGATATGATTATGAGGGACGCCGTAGTGGAGGGCTCCGGAAATTTTGACCATCTGGTGTTCTTTAACGCGCTCCGACATCGCACAGTACACGGGCCTCTAGCATTTCGCCTCCATTTAAAATGCGACCACCGTAGCGGCGATCGAACCCGCGACCTTCGGGTCAGCAACCGAGAGGCGTAACCATTGTTCCCTTGAGGCGGACACGGAGATAATGCAAGGAAAGGCATGCGAGATAAGCGACGATTTTTGTTGCGCGACAGAAAAAGAAACTGCCTTTTTTGCTCGTTCTTTTTTTTTAGAATACAAGGTGAATAACAACACCGAGCAAGCTTAATGAAAACTAACTGATAATCAAGCCAACAAGGTCTAAGGGACGGTAATTGAACTGTTTCAGGTGTACTCTAGCAATTGTGATATAGACGCGATCAAACTAATGTTGACGAAAAGACAATTTGCCGCTGGCAGGGACCGAACCTGCATTTAGTTCCAATTAACGTCCCCTGTACGTTCTTTGACTTCATTAATGAAGCCAAAGATAATTATCTGTTGGTTTTCATTAAAGTTCTATCAAACTGAGAAATGAGCCCCAATATGTCATTCAGCATTCTAATATCTGGGGTTTGAAGACCCAAAACCTCGATATCTTTATAAGGGACGCCTTATATATTGGAGTGCTCCGCAAATTTCGACCTGGATTGACATCGCACCGTACACGCGTCTGTACACCATTCGGCGAAATGCGACCGCCGTGGCTGCGATAGCACCCGCGATCTACCGTGGCGGACTCCTGCAACGATAAAGGGGGGACACTTTTCTACCTCTGGATAACCAAACAACGCGGGTGTCGAGACAAGGATTATATTTTGCGAAAAGGCGGTCAGCGTTGGACCCGGGCGACGACGTGACCCGGAGGTCTCGACCGCCTGCGAATTGCGCGTGAAGTCACTCCCCGGTGTTGATGGACGGAGGAGGTCTGCCCCAGTGACGTGACCCCTCTTCGCGCTCTACTCGGAGCCGCAGCTGCTCCCGCCTTCGCTAGTGAGACCGCCCTCGCTGGTCAGCTCGTCGGCAGCCAAGAGCTTGGCGGCGGCCCGGGCGTCCTCGTTCATGCCTTCGCCGCCTTCGCGCCGCAGGGCGGACTCGTCGGCCGCGCCCTCCTTGGCCGCCTCGCCGGCGCACTCCAGCGTTAGGCGCATCATCAGAACCTCCGGGTTCAGCGCCGACCCGTCCTGCGTCGTAACGTTCAATCGACACCACACAACTTTCTAAGAGTTCGAAACAATACTCTTGCTCATAGGCCTGCGCACGAGAAAAGCTGGGGGGAGGAGGGGTGCTATTCCCTTAGGTAGGGGGCGCAAAGAGTACCACATACGGTTATTAAGTTATGGACACGCAGGTTATCCACAATAATAGCAGCCGGGGGCCCCAAATATGTTGCATTTTAATAATTGCTTACTTCCCATATTTACTTCAGGAAGACCAGGGTCCAAAGACAGGCCACTGCGAGAAGCACCATATCACTTCATTCTCTCTTTTTTTTTCATGCATTGTGAAGGATGACCTTTGAATTCGACCGCGGGCGGTGGGGGGAGGGGGGGAGCTGGTGTGATGAAACTCCCCCCACCCCTTAAAGGGGCCCAGCAACATTTTTCCAAGCAGCCATGGAATGGATTCACTAAAGGAGCTTATTGCCTCACGAATTCACTGCCGCAAGAATTTTTAGAATCTGTCCAGTACAAGCGGAGTTACAAAGATTTGTCGCACGCTGCAACTGCATTCTCTCTTCTCTCGTCCCGACGAAAGCGCTGGAAGCTACGCAGGGGAGGGATGGCACGGGGAAAGGAAATACGTCACGCGCGGCTCGTGACCTTGAGAACTTTTTTCTCTTTTTTTTCTTAGAACACGCTGATTTTCAGTGCGATCGCGCGTGCACGCGTGGACAAGTCGCGGCCTCCCGCTGCGGCCCCAGTAACGACCGAGCACGCCATGCTCAAATCAGGCAATGGCTGATACAATGGCTGTGACGAGTGATTTTCGAGCTTGTAGCGTCATTTGTGGAGAGAAGAGAAATTAATTTTTAGCTGACTTAGAGAATTTATTGGGAATTCCAGGCCCCGTGCTGCGCTATAATATTTGGCCCGCGTGTTCTCGGGAGCCTCGACTACCAATCGGCAGCGTTTTCTGACCGTACTCAAAAAGTGTTGCAGGGCCCCTTCAAGGAAACTTGCGCACGCCTATGCTCTTTGCTTGCTAAGTGAAGGCCTGCTAAGGTTGGCACCGGTGCTTGCTTGCAGTGGCGTAAATCCAGAAAGATCCCAAGGGGGGCACACATGTCTTGAAATGGTGACAATTCTTATAAATGTGGTTTGTTTTTACTTACATAAGAAATTAAATTATGCTCTCCTATAAAATTATGAAAATACCAGCATGAGCGTACTCGCCGGATCAGGGAAAACAGCACTCAGCAGCCAATAGCATAAGCGTACGTTGCAGGGCGTTGTTAGTTTCTCAACATCAGGCATAAAATGTGAAGTGACCATGTTAGTTTCTCAACATCACGCATAAAATGGTAGCACTTTCTGCGATTAAGCATAAAGGTACAGCTTTTCTTTAACGTCAGCGCCATTCCCCATCGCTCAGACCTGTTAGAAATAGAGTCGCACGACTTACCACTGGAAACTTTCTCGTAAAATGCTTTTATGTTCACCGGCGATTTCTTTTTTGCGAGATAGCAAATTCACAGACGAGCAATCGTATTTATACCCCATTGTGAATGGCTTCCGAAATATCGCCGATATAAATAATGGTACATGATCGGGGATTATTCGTGTACTTTTCACTTCAAAGCCCATCATAATAAATATTTGTGCCACGTCAGATACATCCCGCCTCATTTAAGAAAGATCGTGTTCTTCAGTGTCGTCTGAATCGGCAAGCAACTTTTACTTGGTTTCTACTCATTGGAAAAGCTTCAGATTTCGGAGTTGCTTTTGCGGATAGTGCGCTACCTTCAACTGTCAAAAAATTCAAATATGACGTTTGAAATAAAAGTCTCAAGAGGGGGGTCAGAATCCCCATGACCCCCCCCCCCCTCCCCGCCCTATGAATTGCGCCACAGCTAGCGCGCATCTAAGATTTCCATGTCAGTGGACAGGCGGGTCCATCATACCTCATGTTTTTTTTAGGGGCGAAGCTCCTTAGGGTGTGGGTCTGTCCTTCCTCCGATGTTGATGTACGTAGCCACCTGTAGTTTTATAAAGTGTTCAATAGATGGCGTAAGTGTCGATCTCTCTATATATAATTCATATATCACTAGATGGTGCTAGTTTTTCGCATAGTTGATGAGAAAGCCTGCAAGAGGGTGCTGTATAATTTATTTTGACAATATAATGATCTCCTAGATGGCGCGTGTTAGCGCGACTCTAATTGGATGCATGCGATCGTTCGAGATGGTTCGATTTAGTGTGACGGCGTACCGCTAGGGGGTGTTATAATAATAAAAGGCGCTCGCTCTTGGCGCGCTTTCTCTTTCGCTCGGAGCCGTCGACGGCTGCGATTTTCCAAAACAACTACAAGCAAGGACCGTTTGTGTTAGTCCGGGATTTCAATGTGGCCATTACAGAACGAACTAACGAGTGGCTAATACAACACATGGCAGCGAAACATGGACTCACGTGTGTCTCCTTAGACTATAGGAAACCAACGACAATTAGGGGGACTTGTATAGATCGTGTCTTCTCTAATTTCGCATTGACACATATTGAAGAACCGTTATCCCTTCATTTCACGGACCACAAAGCCGTGGTAATGAAGGGACTCCGCAAACCAAACATCTAAGAAGAGGCATCTAATAAGAAGCATCGAAGAAGAAGCTTCTAAGAAAATAAAACGTATATACACACACTGTTTCTCACGTGTTTACTTGATCATATACTGGGCGAATTACTCGGAGTATTCATGTTTTACCGATGATCCCTTCGGAGTTTCGCCCCATCATCATCATTCACCTCGTGAATATGCTGTGATTTTTTTTTTTTTTTTTTTTTTTTTTTTTTTTGTGGAGAGCGTGAACACTATAGGAACCTACGACTATGGGGCTACGAACACTATTATGGACTCATCACCATATTGGCGATACGACCTATAGTTGCTGCACATGCTACCGCAGGGAAAACATACAGTAATCATATACTAATAATCCCTCGCATACTACCTAAAGGCATCAAGTCTGCCAGAACGAGACCCTCGCTATGAATGAAGGAAAGAAGTGTAAGTTTGAGGGCTCGTTTGCTTTGTTAAACAGAATATTAATTAGAACTAACTCATAGCGAGGGTCTCCTTCTGACAGACTTGATGCCTTTAGGTAGTATGCGAGGGATTATTAGTCAGCTGCCAGCTTGTAATAATATCACGTGCTACGTGACGCCAAACAGGCAGAAAGAGTGTTCCACACTCGCCGCAATGGCAACAGGCGGCGCTGACTGACGCTCCTCTCTGTAAGTGGTTATTAATAAAAAAAAAATGGGAAAAGAAGAGAAAAGTGCCTTGCCTTCCCGTAACTGTCTCTCCTTACGAGGACACCTCAACTGGTCGTCACAGGGATGGGGGGTGGGGAATAAAAGGATAGGGGGAACTGACACTCCCACGTTTAAATGCACATATATAACCTATAAAGTGGATGGAGGAATGACCGCCACCGTAGCTCAGTGGTAGAGCATCGCACACGTTATTCGGAGGTCGCAGGTTCGGTCCCTGCCGGTGGCAAGTTATCTTTTCGTCCACTTTTCTTTTTTCACATTTACATTACAATTACTTCTAATAACACCCCCTATACCTTCCTTGGCATCATTGTCTGTTAGTTCTAATTAATTACTCCTGTTCTGTCCTTTGTTTGGTTTTCTTTGTCCTTAGTCATTCGTGCCTTTCACTCAGCGCAAGCGAATTAGAATGTACACCCGCCCGCAAAAGTTTACGGAACGCGGGCTCCACTGAAAAATGCGAATTTCTGCTCTGTTAGTGCACGGCGCACCTAACCTAGCAGGTAGCTGCGTAGGTCGCAAGGACTACTACAAGCTGGAACATCTGTTTGAAGGCTACGTTCAAAGACAAAACGGGAATATATCAATTTGGGAAATTTTGTGTTCCGAAATCTTTTGAGGGCGGGGGTACTGTACCAAGTAGCCTTAGTTGAAGAATTACTGCTAGGATGGTATAGTACCATGTGCGCCGGCTGGCTAGTCTGCGAGGAGGCGCGGGGAGGCCGCGAGCTCTCCCCGTGCTCGTCGGGTGGCGTCACGGTGAGGTCGCCGCTCGAGGGGCGAGGCGTCGGCGGGCGGCCGACGACGGTCTTGAGCTTCTCAGGATCCACCTCCGGGTCCAGGTCTGTGGTGATGACCCGCTGTTTGCCGTCGTCGAATGACACCGAGCGGCATTGGCGGCCCGGATGGGGCTGGTGCACGGCCATCGGGTCCTGTAGCACGATATAACTATGCTGCATAATCACATGGAGACAATGGCATAGCGCATGCGCCGACATGGTGCATCAGGTCTAGCCACATCGCCGCGCACCATAGACAACTTGGATGCTCGGCAACCCTTTTCCTCGCATATATAACTTACTAGCGACCACAAATATTTCAACAAACTAAATGATAGCTTCCACGTGACGTCATGAACGCAGCCTCTTAATCAGTACATTACTCTCTCTCAACACCAATATATATCACCACGCTTGCCATGAGAAGACGCTTCGTAAGCGAGAAAAAAAGCCACAGTTTCGCCACAAGGCGAAGCAATGAATGCGATAGCAACAAATTGGAATGTCAAGCGACGAATGGCAAGCAGATCGAAACGTGCAGCGTGCTGCTAACGCACACATGACGCACGAAAACAACACGCACAGAACGAGAGGGAACTAACAACGTTCGCAGCTCGACGTTTTTATAAATATATAGATGCACATACATATACGGCACATGACGGCGACGCCGACGGCGAAAACCAGCCGAGAGTGTCCATATAATTGCTATCACAATAAAAAATGCGGGTAGCGACGCCACCTCGAAGTTCCCGCACCAGTAGCCGTGACATCATGGATTTTGGAGCCGTCTGCTCGGGCCTACGTAGTTCTTGATCGGTAAAAACAAATTGCACTGTCTCTCGAGTGAGCCATAGATTTTACATACCATGTTTCGGAAAATTTAGTCTGGGCCGGCGCCAGTGGGGGGGGCGCGGAGGTCCATAGCCCCCCAAAAATTTTTGCCGGCCCCCGCTTTTGCCCTCGTAAGAGCAAACATATTTAAAACATGACGCAGAAGTTCCCCGCCACCCTGCCCACCTAAGGAAGAACTGACATTTGGGCAAGTTGGATTGCGTTAAACATGGTGAGTGGTTTTCAGCGCAAATCGACGAAGACAGAGGAAAAGGAGGGACACGAACACCAGCCCTGTCTCACAACTGACTTTATTAGCAACGGAAACACATATTTTATAGTATAACCTATGACACGTGGGCCCACGCCGATGACGTCAAACAGACGATAAATGAACAGATTGAAGGACTAACTGAGAACAAAATGTATCACGTCACAAAACTATTTAAGAAGGAAATTTCTCTGTCATGCAGGGTGATAGATGGCACGCTAACACAATTAAGGCCCTTTTTGTAGATATGAAAAGCCTCCATAATTTCCCTAGTGGCCTGATCGGCATGCGCAAAAATACATACAGTCTCTTCAAACAGTGCTGTACAGCCATGTTCTGTACAATGCCTAGCCAAATGAGAATATGGGTTGCTAACGAGTGCGCGCTTATGTTTCATTAGTCTGATATTCAGACACCGGCCCGTTTGGCAACGCGTTGCGCGGTTGCAGCTCAAAGAAAATGAACAGCGCGAACCGCATAACGATAGTTATGCGGTTCGGAACAAGCGGAACAAGCGCCACTCTTGTCCTTGCTCTCTCTGTCCTGTTGTCCTGTCGTTGGCGCCGTTTATCCCTTTTCTTAACATGTACGAACCGACCCACAATACGCACTCCAGTGGTTGGCGCTGCTCTGACCTGCGCTGTCTGGCAATTCTCCTACTCTACTACACGGCCAAGCCTCCTAGAACTCACGTCCAGCCGTGTAGTCGACGAAGCGATCTGTGCGTGGGGCTAGTGGCTGTTTATCCTGCGGAACGTTGGACAGCCGCTGTCGATGGTAACCGGCTTCTCCGTGGACCGAGATGTCGGCCACCGCTCGAGCGGCAGGCCGCGCCACGCCTCGTGCAGTAGCCGACTCGCGCTCCGACCATGGATGACGCTGCCGGTGTGGGTTCTGTTTAATTTGGTTTTACCCAGATTAATCTTGGACTACCCAATGCTTGGTCGATGCCCCTAAATCAGGGGCCTAGCCAGAAATTTTTTTCGGGGGGGGGGGGGGCACCTCCTTGAAATGGGCATTTTTCACTATGTATGCCACGGCGAAAAAAAATTTCGGGGGGGGGGGGGGGGGGCACGTGCCCGGTGTGCCACCCCCCTGGCTACGCCACTGCCCTAAATGGGTGCATATCCACAAATTATCAGGATACACATCTTGAAAATGGCATTCCTTTAAGCTAATGCATCCATTGCTTTCAGCTTGTCTTTCATGCCAGGGTGTGGAATACTGACGACGTGCTCTCTCAGTTCTGTTTATGCCTGCCGTGGGATGCGTAGGCCCCACATCAAGGATATGCCCCAATGTAAAAACGTTGTGCGTAGCGCCACTAAACCATTGTGCATATGAGGAATAAGACAAGGCCTAAGACGTGGGTCTCGATTTCGATAATTTGAAAAAAAAAACTTCCCCATCTCCCGCTAAAGGGAACCATGTGTGGATGCGAAGCAGCAGGGGAGATGGTTAGCTTGAGCGGAAGAAACGTCGCCGCTCCCGTTTCGCGGCAGCGGCCCGATCGCTCATCGCGGCGCTGCACAGGAGAGAGAGAATGAGGCGCGCGCGCTCCGTCATTTTCATACCGCGGAACTACAGTGGCACTCCCCAGCGGAGTATGCAGCTGTCGCACCACCTGTCATGCGCGCCGCTCCGTAGAGTAGAGGATTCCTCGAGGAGAGAACGGGGGGGGGGGGGGGCGTAGGAGAGGAGAGAGAGGGGGAGGGGACACGGGCGCCGCTTCGTAGAGTAGAGGATTTCTAGAGGAGAGAAAGGGGGGGTAGCGTAGGAAAGGAGAGAGCACCTGTCGTGCGCGCCGCTCTATAGAGTAGAGGATTCCAAGAGGAGAGAACGGGGGCGACCGTAGGAGAGGAGAGAGAGGGGGGAGGGGACGCGCCTGCCTTGTGGGGGGTGTGGGACACGGGCGCCGCTCCGTACAGTAGAAGATTTCTAGAGAGAAAGGGGGAGCGTAGGAGAGGAGAGAGAGATAGGGGGAGGGGACGCGCATGCGCTATGGGTGTGTGGGACGCGGGAAGGAGGGACGGACAAAGCCCCCGCAAGCACATGCAAGCACGATCAAGGAATGGAGTCAACGGGACGCGGGCGCCGCTCTGTAGAGTAGAGGATTCCTAGAGGAGAGAAAGGGGGGGGAGCGTAGGAGAGGAGAGAGAGGGAGTGTGAGACGCGGGAAGGAGGGACGGACAAAGCCTCCGCAAGCACATGCAAGCAAGATCAAGGAATGGAGTCAACGTGGGCGACAGACACCACCGGTAGTGCGTGTTATTCTTTGCTTGCACCCACCACATGCCTAGCCATTGCTAAGCAGCCACTCTGTGCTCTCGGCTATGACTCTTGTGACTGTGGTGGTGGTTGACGGCCTTATTGTACTACAGTGTTCTGGTTCGCATAGTGGGCGGTTCCCTACTTCATGAAAGTGACCTGACGCCGGACGCGGGACGCGGGACGGACACAGCCCCGAGCATAAGATGCTTCGCGTCTAAAACGCGGACCAGGTGGTCGATAGCGTCGTTGCGACAACAGTCGAAGTTTCGAACAGGAGGCCACATGCCGTAACATCTAGAGGCAAACCCCGCTCTTTACCACAGGAAACCTTTCGAAAGAAATCAAAATCTCTACAACGCACTCGTTGACTTCGCGTATAAGCCACGGGTTCTATATCGTGTAAACAAACAACGTTTGCCGCCTTGCGATGGCGATGTGGCCGTGCCCTTACGGGGAGTATCTAATCGCGGCGAAAGAATCTTCATTTTGTACGATTGTAACAATCACAAATGTGGCAGATGATGAAACCAGAGAAAGGACAGCGGAAGAGATTTCCGTGTTGAGTTTCATCTGAGTGTGCGGCTATAAGGTAAGGTTACTTAAACGAGAGTGTATACGAAACGATGACTTTCCACGGGTGCACGCGTTACGCCCTTTGGGGCGTCCTTCTGCCCCTCTAATATTCGAGCACACCCTTCAGGGAGTGTTCGTCACACTCTCTAAACAGTTTACACCCTTTTTGCTCATGCTGACAGCGCTCACTCCGTTCGTTGTTTGAGAAGAGGAACTTAGCGTACACTACAAAATAAGCTTAATACCTATTTGCAACGTGCACTCTCAAGAGAAAGGGTTCGTGGGTCTGTTTGTCTCACGTGCATTTCTTTGCATTTCGCCACAAAGCGACAGCGACAAATGAGCACTGTCGCGCTGTCGCGTCGCGACGGCTGCAACCACACGTTGGCGACAAAGTGCCATTGTTGCTAGATTGAAAACTATCGCGTGCATACCGATAAATTGCGAAAAGAAGTTTAAAAGTAGACCGATGACAACATGCCAAATTTATTACTGTCTTGTGTGGCATAAGGAAACCATAAAAGCGTTTCGCGACTTTCTTTTTCGCAATCTCTCGTTTAACCGCGACAGGGTGCCCAGAAGCGTACGCTACGACGGCTACGACGCACTTTACATGACGATTTGACATTGCAGCAAGCTACCGTCATTGCAGCAAGCTACCACCGAAACATCAAAACAAGCGGTCGATAACAAGATTAACGACAAAATACGGCCGCTGCCTCACTCTGCGCGTGAGATGTGGCTGTAAAGAAGGTAGTCTGTACCTTGCAGTCTTTCAAGTACGCACGGTTACAAGCATCGAGAGCAAACTGCAACCGAAGCGAGGATCGGGGGTGGCGCCATGTTGCCGGAAATCGTCACGCTCGCTTCCGGGCGACAAGCGATATTTTCTGGTTTTCTACAAACGCGCGACGCGACAAGCGACAGCGACGGATGGGCCTCGGCGACAGCAAATCCTGTCGCTCGTCGCTGTCGCTTGTCGCTGTCGCTCGAAAATCGCGTGCATGCGGTTGGGGCTTTATGAAGCTCACGAACGGCGTTCGCGCTGTCAGAGTGACGTAGCATTTTGAACAGGTGAGCGCCGAGTTTTCCAGAAAGGTTTTCAAAGGAGGAAGACACGAGCCCGATGATGATTATTGCTATGAAACAGACAGGCACCCCACACAAAGTCTTCTCCAGTCTATCACACTGAGACAAAAATCAAGTATTGGGGAGTGTTTCTGCCACACAAATATAACTATACATCTCGCGTATTTTCCTTGCGTTGCCACCACGTTCCCGGCACTTCCCGATCGCGAGCGGCGCGCCCGCTATCAGCGTGACGTATACACTCTAAGAAATGATCGAGTAAAACTGGTGTCACAACGACGATCGTCATCTATCTTGCGTTCCTTTCCTTGCTTTATCGCCGCGCACCCGATAGTCTCTGGCCACGAACGACATGCGCGTTATCAGCGTGACATAGCATTCTTGATAGGAAAGTGGCCAGCGCCGAGTTTTCAAGGAAGGAAGCGCAAGCAAGCGGTATGACGATTATCGTTGTGGGACAAAAAAAGCACCCATTTTACTCGATCATTTTTTAGAGTGCATAATATTATATTGACAGGAAATTGGCGAGCGCCGAGTTTTCAGGGAAGGAAACGCGAACAAACCGGATCACGATTAGTGTTGTGGGACCAAAAGACGCCATTTTTACTCCATATTTTTTGTCGGAGTATTTTGGGCGTCTTTCTGCCACACGACAGTAATCATCTGGCTTGCTTTCGTCTCATTTTTCGAAAGCTGTGCGTGCGCTAGTTTTTTTCTCAAGAATAATATGCCACGTTGGTAGCCGTGGTCGTCCGTGGCCGGTAAGTACCGGATGCGCGGCGATAACGTAAGGAAATAAGGACGCGAGATATAAATGACGATTAGATTAAAGTCAGAAAGACATCCCAAATACGCCCTCTTATATGGAGTGCGTCTTCTCCCCAAACAGGAATGGTCATCTGTTGTATTTGCGTTTGCTTTCTTGAAAGCTATGTATGTGCACTCTGAATTTTTTTTTACTCTGCTTGCGAAATATAACAAAAAAAAAATCACTGTTTTTGAAGGCGGGGGACCTGGGAGAAGCGAAACTCCTTTGCGAGCTTGCACCAGCGGCGGCGACGGAGTAGGCGGCCATTTTGTTGTCACAGCCAGTTGAACTGGCAATCGGGGAAGAGCGCTGTTGTGGGCTGTCGCAGTTGCTTGCAAAGTAA
>JALIZH010023949.1:0-25685 GCA_030522465.1 Rhipicephalus appendiculatus | reverse complement strand
ATGCGCAGCGGTTATACGCCTAGTGCACGCCGACCGAAGCGCCAGTGGTGGCGAACTTGCTCGTTACTCTCGGGGCAGTGAGCAGACGTCCGCCGTAGGTTTGTACGTCGTTGTTCGTGTGTCCCCGCGTCGTTCACGTTTTCGGAGTGAAATAAGCAGTGTCCGATGCATGTGTGTGGTGGCCGGAGCTTCAAGATATGTCAAAAAACAATTGCTGCGTGGTGGGGTGCTCAAACACCTACACAAACTCGCCCGCAACGCGGTTTTACTCATTCCCCGCGAGGCCTTGCTGTCATGTCTATCTAACGGGGTCGGCGCTTCTCCGCTTTTAAATACATCGTGCGGCTTCTTTCTGTAACACTAAAGCGCTAATGTACTCACACTACAGCTTTGTACAGTTTGAAGCAGGTTAGTGAAAGAATTTCAAGTTGCTAAAACAGCAGCGGGTAGCGCAGATCGACGAACGTAGCGGGATGGCATCGGCGGTGCGGCGCTAGCTCTCAATTTATTCACCCGTACGTTTGGCGATTTCCTTACCAGGGGATTCCATCTGCAATATTAATGCCACAACTGATTTTCTTGCTGGCACTTGTTCGGCGGCGATGGCACGTGTAATCAGCGGTAGCAAGATCGCTACATGTGCCGGCATCTCGCCGTGCGAGTTCGGAACATTTATATATCAGTCCGCCTATACGATGTGTATTTATTAATAATACGTACAGAAAGAACATTGCAACAAAGGTTGAATTTGAAGAACAACGAGAACTGAACGAGGCGTCACATCAGTGAACAAAACAAACCGGCTACTTACCACGAGCTTTTGAAAGTAAAATTTAGCGCAACTTGGAAAACCCACGAAACACTCACATATACACACGACACACAGCGCTCACTACCAACTGTTTATTGTGCGTGACTGACCTTCTTTTATACGTACAGGAAGATGCGCAAAAAAAAAAAACAATGATCCACAATAGTGCGCATGTGCAAAAAAATCAACAAGCGATACATGAACCAGCCACCACCGAACAAATTTACAAAAAAAAAAAAAAAAAAAAAGAAAGGGATAAAGCCGCTAGGAGCACTAACACCTTGCCTCGAGAAAAGATATTTCCTTTTGATACAACATCACGGACGGCTCGCTAACACAACGATTCTTGTTTTTTTTTTGTTTTTTTTTCAATAAAGTAAGCTTCTAATGACAGTCGTGCTGATGATTTCACACGGTCGCCGAGTCACTTATGCAGAAGCTGAAACGTGGAACACAAAGGGATGGAGCTGCTTGGGATCCATCGGGTTCCAAGCCTCAAGTGATGCCGTACTTGCAAAGCTCTCCCATGTCTGCAAGACATGGTGGGACGCTGGTTTTTTTGGCGCCAGAAAAACTCGGCAATTTGTGCCCGCGCATTTGCAATGGCAAGAGACGCGGTTGCCAGACAAAACATGAGAAGGCCTTTGTTAAGTGCTCCACGGGAGTTGTATACTCCATTCCATTATCTTGCGGAAAAGTGTACGTCGGGCAAACCGAGAAATGCCTAAATGACCGGCTTAGGGAGCATGCGCAAAATTTAAGAAAAACGAGGATAAGTACGCGCATCTTGTGGGACATGCTGCCGCATGTGGATGTGAACCACGGTTTACAAATACGCAGGTTCTCGGAAGGAGCGTGAAATCATCAGCACGTCTGTCATTAGAAGCTTACTCTAAATTTTACTTTCAATATGAGGAGTTACCAACTAGCCAAACAACAACGAGCTCCACTTCATAGCTGGGCTTTGTCACGCTGGTCTGCGGGACGCACCTGGCACGTATACGCACTGGGTTGTCCCAAATTCCGTTAACTTCTGGCACGTGGCCACTTTTGTTGAGGCCCGAGCCTTTCCTGCAGCTGTCACCGCAGAAGTAGCTGTCAGGCACACGAACGTATGAAAAATCGCAGCCGCGTACTTCAGCCATCCCCTGCAGCAACGCTATGCAATGCGCCGTCGTCTGCTCGGCTCCCCGAGTGTACTGCCGCCGGCGCCCGCTAGGTGGCTTTCAGTGGCGCCTCTATAGGCGGCGCACTACGCGTATAGGGGCGCCACTGAAAGCCGCGTAGCGGCGGCCGTCGGAAACGCGCGCGGGTCGCGTAGCAGACGCCTCCTTTCAATGCAAGCATGACGGAAGTGCGCGCGTGCGATTTGCCACTTGTGCTTGTCCCAAACGATTACTTTTGCGGTGATAGTGTGCGCAAAGGAGCCGCAGTTTATAATAGTGAACCAACGCGTGAACCAAAGTTTTTTCTCGACACAGTAGCTTCGTTTACGTGTCATGTGTTTATATAGTAGATTTTGAGGGAGCGCTGTCGCACCGGCGCATGGATTTCACGGGTGCGGCCACGCGAAGGGTCAGCGTTGGTAAAACTTTGAAACCAGCACGATAAACTTGTGAAAAAAATATCTCGGCAGCTTGCGCTAGTGACGCGAGACTGAGTCACTGCGGAGCTGGTGGTCACCTAGCTTGTTATACCTGCTTGGTAACGTATTTGCTAGGTTTTTTGCAAGCTATTACCAAGTGTTGAAAAAATGGCGTTAGGTTCTACGCGATAATACGTGGTTTTGGCGGGAACATGGCACGTGAGTAGATACGCTAATTACGTGATTCTTGCGAGAACGTTTCACGTGATTAGTTACGTGACTTTCACGTGATGAGTTACGAACCAACATATACTCGCCAATTACATGCTAAAGAAAACATAGCAACCAGTAGCTAGCACCACCAGCAAGAATAAAGAAAAGAAAACACGTCAGTTTCATAATCGGCTCCACTCAGGCGTGCGCAGGGTTCCCCATCAAGGGGGGGGGGGCAAAGGATCATCGCAGCGCCCCAGGCCCCACCAAGTCAATGCATGGGGCAGATTTCGCGCCCCCCCCCCCCCCCCCCCTTCCCGTGCGCACGCCTATGGCCCCACTCATAACACAGCTTCTGTAAAGCGAATGAGCATTAGTGGGGTGCATCAAGGGTTTCCTATTAGCATGAAGTCATGTTACGAGGCATTCAAAAGGAGGTTGAATCGGTTGAATGTCCTGTCAAAAGCATTCAATGCGCACAGGTGTCATGTTTTACAGCCAATATGCATATAGTTGAGGTGAGCGCACAGCGAATATTCTGCACTGGTGATCACATTCCAGTGCCATCAATAGGTAGAATGCAAACGATTTCGGGCAGCATACGTGTGATTTCAGGGCCGTCACCTGCCCCACATTCTCTGGCATTGCGCTTTGCGCCATTCGTTTTAAAGACGCTAGTCTTTCTTGGGATACTTAAACGCAAAAATTTTGGTCTGTATGTCTGTCCTGTCTGTTTGTCTGTCGGTAACCCGATTCAGCTTCTCGGCCAAAGTTTAACTTCTTTCTGAACGCCCAGCCATCTTGAACTGGTGTTCGCGTTCATATTTGTGAATATATTCGATCAAAAAAGCAAATACACATTAATATGTTAGTGTCAGGACGTGTGCTCTTTATTAGAAAATACATAGGTACGCAATTCTAAAGACCCTAGTGTTTTTTAGGCTGTCTCAGGCAAGGCAAAACATAGTAGTACGGCCGGCACAAGACTATCGTCTTTCGACGACATTTGCAGCGAAGCACGCAGATACGCAGCCAATTTTTCAAGAGAGCCTATGCATCGCGTCTTATCAGTAATAACAACCTCATGTGTATTGTAGCGTCTACAATGTAGGCGAGGCGACCAAGTGTAAACGTAGCAGCGTTCGCTGAAGACGTAGCGACATAAATGGAGAACTAAAAACACGGTAACCGTTCTAACACTGCCGTAAACAAAGCGCGATTGCGTACCTTTTTTCGGACATCCGCAATCAACCACCGCCGTCGCTATCGCTCATGAAATAGCACCGAAAACCTGTAGAAGTGCGTTCTGGCGATTTTTTGTATGTGTTTGAGCAGCCGACAACGCGGCAGTTATTTTTTCGGCATCGCTGAAGCCCGACAGAGGCGTTAAATCACGATAAAAACACGTCCTGCCGTGCACTCGCGTACACGCTCGCGGGAAAACTGCTCGCCCGAGCCCCGCTAGCGCTTCCGAGCCGTGGCGGCAGATGGCGTCGTCGGCGCTTTGCGCATCGCCTATGCGCAAAGCGCCGACGACGCCATCTGCCGCCACGGCTCGGAAGCGCTAGCGGGCTCGGGCGAGCAGTTTTCCCGCGAGCGTGTACGCGAGTGCACGGCAGGACGTGTTTTTATCGTGATTTAACGCCTCTGTCGGGCTTCAGCGATGCCGAAAAATAACTGCCGCGTTGTCGGCTGCTCAAACACATACAAAAAATCGCCAGGAACGCACTTCTACAGGCTTCCGGAGCTATTTCATGAGCGAGAGCGAAGGCGGTGGATTGCGCTGTCCGACGCAGAAGGTAAGCAATCGCGCTTTCTTTACGACAGTGTTAGAACGATTACCGTGTTTTTATTTCTCCATTTATGTCGCTACGTCTTCAGCGAACGCTACTACGTTTACGCTTGGTCGCCTCGCCTGCATTGTAGACACTACAATGCACATGAGGTTGTTATAACTGATAAGACGCGATGCCTAGGCTCTCTTGAAAAACGAATGGCGCGAAGCGCAATGCCAGAGAATGTGGGGCAGGTGACGGCTCCTTTACAAAAGCGCCGTGGAATCACACGTGTGCTGCAGGAAATCGCCTGCATTCTACCTATTGATGGCACTGGAATGCGATCAGCGGTGCAGAATGTTCGCTGTGCGCTCGCCTCAACTTTACGCATATTGGCTGTAAAACATGGCACCTGTGCGCATTGAAGGCTTTTGACGGGACATTCAACCGATTCAACATCCTTTTGAATGCCTCGTAACATGACTTCATGCTGATGTGACCGAGGAGGGGGGTACAAGCTGCCACCCAGGCTCCGGCAAAGGAGAACTCTTGCGAGGCTTCTTGCTTACGTTTATTTACATATTTACAAGAGTAAACAAACTAGGCGTAGAGACGCGTCTTTACATGAGAAGAGTTCGCAAGCGACAAGAGGCCCCCCAGCGCACTCTCGATGAGCTCCTTTTATATCCGTCCGTGCACGCGCGTCTCGTCAAGTCTTTTCACAGGACGCGGACTGCGTGTACCAGCAACGCCGATGCGCGTTCCCTGCAGCGCACAAGAACACCTCTTGCGCTGCTGCTGGACGCGGAGTGCGTTTGGAAGGCATGCCGATGAGCGTTCCTTGCAGATCGCCTTGCCGGTTATAACAGTGCTAATAGGAAACCCTTGCGCCACTAGCGCAAGCTGCCGAGATATTTTTTCACAAGTTTGTCGTGCTGGTTTCAAAGTTTTACCAACGCTGACCCTTCGCGTGGCCACACCCGTGAAATCCATGTGCCGGTGCGACAGCGTTCCTTCAAAATCTACTATATAAACACATGGCACGTAAACGAAGCTACTGTGTCGAGAAAAAACGTTGGTTCACGCCATGGTGTAAGATATAAAGTCTTTAGGTGGGGACCCTTCTCGGCTTGCATGCAAGACGTGATCGACCGGATAAAGTAACAACGGGTGCGCGTCCGTAGGTCCGCTGACGGCAGCGGGTATCTATCGGCGGGCAGATGCAACTCAAAGAGAGAACATGCTTTCTGCATCGTTGCTACAGCAACCGACGTGTTCGGCGGCAACGCCGGCCTCCACCGCATGTCCCGTTTTCTGCGCGCGCGGGACGCGGTATGCGTTTCCAACTTTAGTTGCTGGCGTGTCCTAGCCGCGTTCGCTCTCTAGGTAATTCAGATTTCCCGCGAAGCGCCAGTTGCTACTGGAACGCATTTTTGTCTTGATGTTGCGTCATTCCGCCGATAGGTATCCGCTGCCGTCAGCGGTCCGACGGACGCTCGGTGTTGTTACTTTATCTGGTCGATCGCGTCTCGCGAGTGTCCTCACCTAAATAGTATATATCTTATACCGTGGTTCACGCATTGGTTCACCATTATGAAGTGCGGCTCCTTTGCGCACACTATCGCCGCAAAAGTAATTATTTGGGACACGCAAAAGCGGGGAAATCGCACGCGCGCACTTCCGTCATGCTTGCTTGCAGTGAAAGGAGGCGTCTGCTACGCGGCCCGCTTGCGGTTCCGGCGGCCGCCGCTACGCGGCTTTCAGTGGCGCCCCTATAGCCGCTGCGCATCGCGTATAGCCACGATAGGCAGCCAACGGGCGTCGCGCGGCTGCATGCACAGTTCGTTGTATAGTGCCTAGAATATACTTACTAGTGTGCCGACCGCGGGCGTCGCGGTGGCACGGAGAATGATGCCTTCCACCGGCGGCCACCAGACGGCGATAGCCGTAGGGACCGTGCCATAATGATCGGCGTCTCGAGCCAGCGTGCGCGCTTGTGAGAGACGCCGGTGGGCTGTCCCAGCGCCGTTACGCGTTGCGGACATTTCGGTTGCAAAGCGTAATCGAAAGAATGCGATTTCGTAGCACTAACAAATGATCGCACGCGCAGTTATCATTAGTAGACTGAACGATGCCGCGTGTTTCTTAGAAAAATTCCAATAAATAAATGCGTGGTTTCTGAGGAAGCAGCAAAACATTTTTCAAATTATTATATGCGCCACATCCCAGGTAGCACAAAAGCGATTTTAAACTGCTACGAAGCGGATTGGCCAATCCAAAACGGACGTCTTCTAACGGATGCTTAAAATCCGTTCATCCGACTGTAGCCGTCTTCTATCTCCGCTAATGTCCGGCCTGCAGAAGGATTGTAGAGGTTCTACAATCCTTCTTTTAAGAGGTCACAAAAATCTGTTCTTCTAAGGAGATACTCGACGACCACCACAGGCCTTGAAAAGTAGGGATAGAAACCTTCTACAATCCGGATTGTAATGTCCGTTTTCATTCTATGTTCTTCCTCACTCACATTGTTTCCCTTTCCCATGCTCCTAGTTTTGTATTTCCCCTCTCCCGAATATGCGCTCTCTTTCCGGTACTTATTCGGGGGAGGAGAACGAATGGCTGCCGGCAGGTTATTCGCACTTAAATGATGCGGGAGGCACAAGTACAGCGACAATATTTTTATTATATCAGAAGTGAAATTACAAGAACGGCCATCAAAAACACACAAGTCTAGTAGGACCACTGTTCACAGCAGGAAAAGCAGAGCAGAGCTGCCTGGATTTATACATACTGCAATAAGCTCGTATGTATAGACTATTGTACAAAAGTGATACGACTCGAGTAGCAACGGAGAATGAACTTAACTGGCTAGGGAGGTTTATCGCAAATTTCGTGCGCAGTTGTTTGTTTGTTTGCACACACTAGATGTGCAAAAGCAACAATCAACAAGAAATCAGTTGCACAAGCGCTGCCCCCCATAATCTATTCCAATTTTGTAGAACATAATCACAGATCTGAGTAATGAAGCAAAATACAGAGCAAAGGCAGCAATTTCGATGTAGGCATCAGTTCCCCGCGAATAAGCTTATAAATGGTGGCAGCATAAACCTAGCTAGTACAAACATTAAACAAAAGAACAATGGCAAATGTTAAAATCAGATGCTTATTGAAGTGACAAATGCCAAAATGTACGTCCGAGCTACACAAATGATGGCAGTAACGTGCACGTCCTAACATTTATCAGAACAAATGTTGCACAGCTTAAAATCAGGTACATAGAAGCGAGCACAGGTATGGCCACCACCTCGCTAGCGCCCCTTATGAATGACGTCGCGTGAATACCTCCTAATGAATGACACATAGCATCTACGACATATTACACGGCGCGCCGACGACTGGCCGAAACGGCTCACCAGGGCGCCCCGCGGTGCGATTTGTTGACGTTGCCAACGCCCACAGACACAGAATTTCACAACTGCTTCACAAAACTTATTAGGTCACAGAATTGTTAACGTTGTGTGACCTTTTGTTTGCGTAAAAGTCCCCAAGGAAAAGAGAAAAACCAGAATGTTTTGGCATCTGTGATGGTTAAGTTCGTCACATCGCAAGGCGCGTGACGCGAGGAGGATGGAGACAGTGCGGACACAAAGAGGAAGCTATATTTGACGACGCAGACACATTACAAGACTGACAATACCACGGGCCCGTGCACGCGAAAAAACAAACAAACAAAAACATGCGCAGTCTCACGAGTCTGCAGAGTCCGGTGCCTTGCGGGGTGCGGCTCGTTGCTTCGCTGGTGGGTGGCCGGTCGCTTGTGTGCGCAGGCGAACGTCCCGGTGCCGATGGACCCCCGTCTCAGACGAAGTCGCCAGCAGTAGGCAGCCGCAGCTCGCTAGACGTGGTAAGCTGGTGGGTCCGGCGTCTCGAGCACGCTCGCTGTCTGGACGACGTCCGGCAGCAGGCTCTCCCAGAACTCGCACCAGGTCACGCCATGGTCCGAGGACTTCAACGGCTCGAAAAGAGCAGCCCGGCCTTCCGAACCTCGCGCGTAGTTGCGGGTTCGCCCTGGGCTCTCTCGCCACGTCTTGCCGGCGTTCCAACTGCTCTCTTCTGCCGCACGAGCCCCTTCTTTTTCTCTTTTTCTTCTGCGCGAGCTTCCTAAGTGCTTCATTTTCATCCTCTTCTAGGGGATGCCGCGCTGTCGTCTGCCACGCCCGCATTTGTTCAGGTACTTCACCACATTCACCCCCCACTTAAGAAAGTTCTTCCGTTAGAAGAACTTGAGGGCACTGAAGACATGTTGGTACACTGACGCGAACACACACAAAAACACTACTGCACCCCAAAGCAGTTCCGAGCCCCGCACACTCGGCACACGGAAGAGTTATATCAGTTCCGAGCACCGCACACTCGGCACAATCGGTCACAAAAGTGCACACCAAGTAAAGGTACAAACAATCAAGCGAACTAAAGTTTCAGGATATCTACGTTTTACAGCACCATGCCTTTACAACTATTTAAAGCCCATTATTATAAAAGACACAGTTTTTCTAGACGGCTACCTCAAGGACATGGTATATGTTCTACGCCTACGTTCTATACACTCTCTTATATACGCAGCCGAGAAGTCGTGTTGCATCAGGCGCGCGAATGATCTGACTTTTTTTTCGGCTATAGAAGCATCGTGGCTGGTATGCTGTCGCCTGTTTCCACGTGTGGAAGGTGGACTCCGCTGGTTCATCTATAGTTTGTCGCAGACCTGTCACTTGTAAGAGTCGTTCAGGAGAGACAGATTCCGATCTGTTGACGTCTCGAGTCGATTCCTTACGTTGGAATGGAGCGAAGGATCGCTCATCTGCTGTCTGTGGCGTACGAGATAATGGTTCCATATTATTGTTGGTGACTCTTTTAAGTGGAATAGGTTGCAGTGATGCTCGACCAACTTCATTCTTGAGAAAGGTTTTCTGGCACGTGGCGCACGATTTAACAAACCGTGTGATGTCCGACTGAACACCCGGCCAGTAAAACTCTTCGAGCAGACGATTTCTGGTTAGTTTGACTCCGCGATGGCCCGAAAGAATTCCTTCGTGAGCCAAGTCCATAACAGAATGTCGGAGGCTCCTAGGGACCACAAGCTGCTCCGTTTGTCTCTTCGAACGCAGCGTATATTTGCGGTAGAGAATCCCCTCTTTCATATAGAACAGGATGTCGGCGAACCTGGTCTTCACTTCTTGGTTAACAGCCTCAAAGCATTTCCGCAGGCTGCTGTCTTGCTTTTGCCTGGCTCTCAGGTCTTGTGGGCTAATGTCCAAGTGGTTTACAACTGTTGCCGGTAGCAGGTGCACCTTTGGCGTTGCCTGTCGGTTTACAGCTATAACCTTTTTCTTCACGGCTGTCTCACAGGCAGCCGACGTTACGGCATCTGTGGAGCAGGATGCATGGGTATAGCCGCTGTAATTTTCGAAGCTAGAAGACTCTTCTGCGACGTTCAGGGCGTAAGGCTGTCTCTTCCAGTCATTGTCCGGATCGGAGATATCACGAACACCTGGCACATTGCCTAGGACAACATCATACAAGGGGTTGTCCATGCAGATGGCTCGAGTCTTGCCTGAGAAGAAGGGCGAAATTATCTCCACATCTGCCTCAGGTAGCTTCAGCACCCTTTTGTCTAAAAGACAGACCGAGGAAATGTTTCCAGTCAGCTTGCTATCCGCCACGAGAGACCTCTTGACAATGATTGAGCCGCATCCCGTATCTCGCAGTACCGTAGCGGGGTGTCCTTCAAGTATGCCTGCAGCTGTAGGCATACGTTTTGCGTATAGGTTGGACATTTGTGTTCTATCGCGTTCCAAAGTTCCTGAAACGCAGTGGAAAGCTGGTGAGTCTTGTTTAGTGGCTTGCGGCTCATGTATTTGATGTAAGCAACACGAGGCTTCCTCGATAGTGCTGGCCTTTTGCGGGCAGTCACCTGTCTTATGCCCAGTGCCGTGGCACTTTCCACAAAAAGGTGGTTTCGTGTTCGGACTCTTTGTGTCAGTCCAGCAATCGGCGGCTCTATGACCCTTTTTACCACACAGAAAACACCGCGGTCCTTCTTTTTTCTTTTTGCCGCTCAGGCGTTCGAGTGGGACCTGGTGGTTCGCTCAGGTTCTCACTTTTCCCTTTTCCAAGGTTAATCAACCCCTGTGCCTCCAGGTAATGATCTGTAGCTTCCGCTAACTTGTCAATACCTTGACAATTCCTTTCTTTAAGAAAGACTGCCAGTTTCTCATGGCATTGCGCGAGAAACTGTTCTGAGACGATCTTGTCTCGCAGAGCATCGTAGGTCCGGTCCGTCTTGGCCATTTCCTGCCAATGGTCAAAATAACCTAATAGACGTCCGGCAAACTGCGTGCCCGTTTCTGAATTATCGGGTTTCGCCGATCGAAACTTTGTTCGATAGCCTTCCTCCTTGTACCTGAAGCGTTGTAGTAGCGTTTTCTTTAACGTTACATAGTCCATGGCATGCTCAGGTGCCATCCTACCTACAACACTTAAGGCTTCCCCAGTCAAGCACAGGCTTAGCGATAGGGCCCATTTGTCCTGTGGCCAGTCTTGGCTAGTAGCAACGCGCTCAAACCGCTGTATGTATGCGTCCAGCTCATCGCGTCCTTCGTTAAATGCTGGGATGAGTTTATGCGGACTTTGGTAGCTCTGCGTGGTGCCTACGGGCACGCCCTCGGTAAGCTGCCCAGTAGTCGAGCTACCTGCTGTCGCGTCTAACTCACGCAACCTTAACTTTAGCTCGAGAACTTCCTTCTCTGCCTTTAATCGAGCGATGGCCTCCGCCTCGGCTTCTTTTGCTGCATTGCGTTCAGCCAGACGAGCTTCGCGTGCCTCTTTTTCACGTGCGCGTTCCTGGTCAATCCATTCTTTAAGTGCTGAGCCACTCAAACCTAGTTCTTTTCCAATCGCCGTCAGCTTGTCTGCCTCCATCATCAACCGTCACACACACATATGCAATGTGATGCTCTTGTTAGATGGAATAAGAGCAGTCCTGTCTCGTGTCCGCCTACTACTGGCGACTTCGCCTGAGCCTGGGGTCCGTCTCTACCGGGACACAAGTGACCGGCCGCCTACTGCAGGAAAGCAACGAGCCACACCCCCGCAAGGCACCGGACTACTGCACACTTGTGAGACTGCGCTTGTTTGTTTTTGTTTGTTTGGTTGTCGCGTGCACGGGCCCGTGGTATTGTCCTTCGTGAAATGCGTTCTTGTCAAATATAACTTCCTTTTTGTGTGTCCGCACTGTCTCCATCCTCCTCGCGTCACACGCCTTGCGATGTGATGAACCTTACCATCACAGCATCTATCTTTATTCATGTGAGAAACAGCGAATAGCCCCATCAAGAGAGAAGTCTTAACTTAGTTGGTGCAGCGCTTGTTCCTGAACATCTAGTGTAACTATACAACCTGCGAAAAATAGGAGAAAAGGAAATTTTCTTATATGCATTATTACCTTACAGACGATAGCGTAAAAAGGCGAAAACTCGATAACATTGTACGGTGAAAGAGAGCGAGCATGTTATAATTAACCTGGCGTGAGCGACGTGCTGCAGTACTTTTCAATTCTGCTGTGAGGTACCGGGTTTAAAGAGAAAGGAGGAAACCAATAAAGAAGGGGAAATATAAGCCACAAGTTCCAACACGCGCGTCGAGACCGTCAAGGCAAAGGGTCATCACAGCACTGAGAAAAAAATACCGAACTCCTCGCCTTGAAACACGCCTTTGGCTATCATGCCCTATGAAATTCGCAACTAATAGAAAAGCGCATTCAGGCCTTCGTCATATGCATATTTGTGCGAGAAACGACGAACTAGTACATGGTCGTTACAAAGGTACTCGCATAGGCGTGCGCACGAGGGAGGCAGAAGGGGCGGCCGCCCCCCTAGTCCCCCTAAGAACCTAAGAGGGGGGGGGGGGGGCGCAAAGTCAGCCCGATACATTGGCTTAATAGTGAAGGGGGGCGCTGCGACGAACCTTCGCCCCCCCCTGAACGGTAACCCTGCGCACGCCTATGGGTAGTCGTCTCCACAAATTTGTTGCAGTGACACGAGAAGGCACGTGACACATATGTGAAACTTCAAATTTCTTACGTGGCACACGCATCCAAAGCTAATTTCTATCTTGAAACTAGCTCCATCAAGCGGCCAATAAAGATTATATACAGTCAGTTTACTGAAGTCAGGTTAAGTAATAAAAACAGTTTCGTTCATGTGCGTTCAAACATGAACGAAAACTATAGCATAAATTTATGTTAGAACAGCTAAATAATTTATTATCCATGAATCAATCAGTTACGTACTACTGAAATATGTCGCACAAGCCATTCGTGATACAACGCAACACATTTAATTTTGAGTATTATTTTATTATTGTTGTGACTTACCTCCAATATGACAGTAGCCGGTGGTTTATACCGAATACGCAAATCCAAAGAAAAGTAATCGCACATCAAGGTGTCGTGCCCATCTCTCCAGTATAGAAGAACGGAAGTAGGGATGGTAAAATCGATCAACGATTAATCGATTAAAGGTACACGGTTAATCGATTAATCGTAATCGATTTGCGCCTTCCAATTAATCGAATTAATCGATTAAAAGTCTTCGATTATTCGATTACGGCAACTGCCCCCCCCCCCCCCAACTCAGCCCCCTTGGCCGGTGCGCATGAGTGCGAGGCCAGCGATGCCGATACGCAATAGTCGAGCGCACCTACTCTTTTTCACTACAGCGCATTTTGTACGCTAGTAGAATGAGCCCAAGCCGTTGGCGGCCCTATCCCATAGAGGCAGAAATGAACTCGCCCTGGTCTCCGTCGCCTACGGCGTCCACCTCTAAGCCCTCCCCAAAGCTTCAGGCGCGCGCAGGAAGCGGCCCCACCCCGACGAGACAGAAATGCACTTGACCGCTTCACTCCGCTCACAGCTTAATGCGTACGCCTGCTCTCGCCCCCCATTTGTTCTATCGTGTGCTGGTTAACCGTCGGCAACGTTCACGTGGTGCTTACTTGCTATACATAACTTGCAAGTACGTCACACTGCGGAACTCTGGGATACGATCTCGGCATATGCGCCGCCATCACCGAGAACATGGCAGCAGACGACACCGAGTAAAGCTGTGCGGCTCTCGCGTTTCCCGTCAATGCCGTCCGTCGCAATGGCGATTTGTGCGACATTTGACTGCCGCACGTGAAGTAAGTGTAAATTAGATAAAAAAGGACCAGAAGCGGGGAGGTACTGTTTGCCAAAGGTGATCACAAACCCGTGCGACCGCACGAAAGAGCTGTCCGAGAAGCGGAGCACATGACTCATGCGCGCATAAACAGGAATGGTCCCAAGACTGAACAACGTAAGTGTGTGCGGGCATCACTTCATAAAAGGCAAGCTACGTTTCCAAATCTCGTGCGAAGTTGTTTCGCCCATTACGTGCGACACCATGGACTCGGACACTGCAGACACGGAGGATCCGAGTTCTCCATTCAACACTGCTTCGCTGCTGGCTGCATAATGTCCTGAACGATTCTCCTTCGTCATACGCGCAAGGCAAACGATCAAAACGCGCGCACTGCGCCAAACGATCCGCCGCACGAACGTAAACACGGCGCGGTCACTGAGACGTATGTGCTCCGTGTGCTCGGTAATGGCGGACGGAAGGCGGACTCAAGACAGGAACTGACGTCACTTGCAAGTTATGTATATTGCGTTATTATTACATTGTGGTGTGTATACTGCTTCATTTGTCATGTTGTAAAGGCGAGTAATCGTAAGAGGAGCGCGGTGTGGATGTTCACAGAAGATTCGAAAACGATCACTGCTATGTGTGATAAAGGTGGTAAGCAGTACTCGAAGCCAGCGATGGAAACTCTTAAGATATCACCTGTTTCACGCCAACTTCATCAATGTCCCAAGAGTCATCCTCTGAAGAAAAATGGTCATGACTAAAATTACAATGTTGAGGCCACCGTTCCCCAACCCACCAATCCGCCTCTTCGGGTAAGTTATCAGTATCTCGCTACTTAGCCAAGAGCCTTTGTGTAACTTATCTTGAAAATCAAGTCGCTCTTCAATGACGCAAGTGATTCTTATGTTTCAAAAGGATGGACTGTCAGAAATTCATATTCGTTCAAAAAGCTGGGTCCTCTTCGCAGGGCCTCTTCCTTGGTCCCTGTGTTTTCAGCGCTATGATTTCATTGAATGAAAGCAGAAAGGCGGTGTGCCAGTGCTCAACAGTGAAGTTTGTTATTTTCTGTATATTTCAGATGTGCGAGCGCATCGTCTAATTGCATATTTTGTTTGCATTCGTTTTCGGCTCCGCGCGGTTTCATCGTGTTTCATCGCAGAAACTCAGCTCTCCTTGCCTTTGATAAACTAGCGAATTTCTTCGCCTGCTGTGCCTATGGCAACTTTTTGGGTATTTTATTTAACTCTCAGGCCCGCCATGGTGGATCAGTTGTTACAGCGCTCGCCTGCTGACCCGAAGTTCGCGGGTTCCAACCCATCCGTTCCACCACATGGAAAGCCAAGCTCGTCTTCCCTCATTTATTGGTTTCAAAGAAACTTCATTGGTCCGCCGCGGTGGAGCAGTGGTTATGGGGCTCGCCTGCTGACCGGAAGGTCGCGGGTTCGATCCCGGCCGCGGCGGTACATTTCGATGGAGGCGAAATGCTCGAGGCACGTACTGTGCGATGTCAGTGCACGTTCAACACCAGATGGTCGAAATTTCCGGAGCCCTCCACTTCGGCGTCCCTCATAATCATAACGGGGTTTTGAGCAGATTTTGGTTTTATTTTTCTTCTTCAACTGCACTACACAGTGGTTCAAGAAGTTCCAAATTGTAATTGCGTTGTTTATTTCTTGACTGGGTCCTATTGCCGTTATATCTTATTCCTTTATTATTATTGCTTACCATATTATATATATATATATATATATATATATATATATATATATAATGATTTCAAAGCTATAGCATTCCTGCGATGCACTTAGCCCATTTTATACGTGTCAGTCACTTCGGCAAACAGCGTGTTCAAGCGCAGTTTTCTTGCGCTTTGACGCGGAAAATGTAGGCTCAGCTGCTTTCTTGACATAAACACGAATAATTGATTAACCCTAGCACTTGCAACTAGGACCTCGTCTCCACACGAAGCACAACAGGTGCCGCCTTTCGTTGAGCGAATATGCAGCTCAAGGAAGCGACTCGAGGATTATGAAACCGGCCGTACAGACCCCGGATAAGTGTCACACGTCAGCGAGCCTACGGAGGCCCTCGTCTTCTGCTGTGACGCGAAAGGAGGACAGTCGCAAAAGACTATATGTCCTAATGCCTGACCGTGGAGCCCGAACCCTTATAGTTCGGGCTCCACGGTAGTCTAGTGGTTGCGGAGCTCGACAGCTGATCCGAGGGTCGCAGGATGGAATCCTGGCCGCGGCCGCCGCTTTTCCGATGGAATCGAAAATTCATGAGGCCCGAGTACTTAGACTTAGATGCATGTTAAAGAACTCCATGTGGTCGAAGTTTCCTGAGCCCTTCACTACGGTGTTCCTCATAATCATACCGTTGTTTTGAGACGTAAAACACCAGATGACGATTATTATTATTATTATTATTATTATTATTATTATTATTATTATTATTATTATTATTATTATTATTATTATTATTATTATTATTATTATTATTATTATTATTATTATTATTACAGCTGCGGCTGTACACACGATTGAAGATGTGCGCGTAGAGCCGAGTTGGGCAACGAGGAGGTGAAATATGTGGATTACGCTGCTGCAACTGCCGTTCATTTTAACCGGGAGGCAAAAACTCTTGTCACTCTACTTCCCCCAGATGCCTGTACCGATAGTCTGTTTGAGGTCAGTATGTTGCTGTGAAATTTCGCATGGACGACCTCAAGGAAGAGATCACGTTAGTCCGCAATTATAGTATTATCGAGGGCTTCCGCAATATCTTAAGGACAATCGGAGAAAAGATGCCCTCCCTACGAGTGCGAGCGTCCCATTTACTTCATCTTCCTCCTCGTCTCTGCTTTGCCCTTTTTGGGACGTTAAACCCCAGATATTATTAAATATTATCTGCTTTGCCTTTCGCGGGATTTCCTAACCCTCGGCCACGTTGCATGTTTCCGCTGCATCTTTTCGACCAGTGTGGTCGCCGGAAACGCCTCCGATATCGGTGCGCTCGAGTAGCCAGGCTTCGAGGAAATACGACCTGCTGCCGAATCGTCCACGGATGGTGGCCACAGATCCTTCAATCCTTGACATCACCCCTAAGACGACGGGGCTCCCGTGTTCATTGGCCGAAAGTGGGAATTTTCACGATGGTGCAAATGTGCACATGTGACCTCTAGCGCGTCTGATAGAAATACTTCGGTCGATATCACACACAAACAATGCCTCTCAAACAATAAGGTATCCTTTTTAAAGTACCCATCAAAAATGTCGATTAATCGATTAATCGATTAAAACATCGCATCGAAACCAATTAATCAATTAAAGGTTAAATCAATGAACGATTAACGATTAATCGATTAAAAATTTTAATCGACCATCCCTAAACGGAAGTTCTGAGAGCGCTCCACTCGCAAGACGAAGCGTGCATCTCTCCGTTGGGAATCTAACGGCACTAGGCCTAACCATCAGTCCGCGTAACAGTCACTCCACAGAAACATACTTGCATTCGATCGGGCCCATAAGTTGTACATGCAGTGAAGTACAGCTTCTTCACAGATGCGTCCATAGTCTTAAGAATCACGACACAAGCACAAAATAACACAAAACAGGACGTGACTGACGCGCGCGACCGCACATGCTAAATCGACGAGCTTAACTGACATTGCAGAAGCCGAAGCAGTTGCGCGGATGGATACAAACTCACGCTAAAGAGCTCGGGAGGACTCAAGGTGTACGTTTATCGCTGCCTGTAAATTACGTAAAGTTTTTGAAGCCCTCATCATTGCTGACACCACCACACGCCTTTATAATTTCGCGCGTTACTTTCTTTATCGCAATGAGAGAAGGCGTGCGCAGGCTCGAGTTCAAATTTCTATTCACGGTGGTCCATGCATGTCCGTGCATGCATTGACCAAATGACGCGTGATCTCCTGCTTGGCGAAAAAACGGCTTTAAAAATCCGCCTTCTAGCGGTATTTCAAGTTCCAGTTACATTCTTACTGAAGTCGACTTCTTATATCCGAATTGCTGACGGCTAAGAAGATATATTCGTAAACAACACAAATTATAAAGAAGACGACGCTTGTAAGCGTCTTTAAAAGTCCGTCTGATAGCACGGTTTTTTGTGTTGATTATATCCGTCCGGAAGTTGACTTCTTCAATCCGGCGTGTAGACGGTTTAGACCAAAAATCCCTTAATAAGACGGATTATATCTCTTTTGTGCTACCTGGGATGTCCACAAATGCTAAATTTGCAGCAAATTGTAGCTAATTACCATCAATTTACTAATGATCTGTTAATCACCTAACGACACAGATTATACTAATGATCTGTTTAATCACGTACAACGCTCAGCGCAGCAATTATTGAAGTGTCTCTCACGAACGACAGCCACCGGAGATGGTCTTCAATTTGCCCTCTTTATATTCTTTTCCCGCTCGGCTAAACGTTCGTGTCAACAGTCGCACTGAAAAATAAGACCCGATCGTTGTTTGGGCGCTATCCACTCGTACAATATGGGACAAAACAGCTGCCGTTTTTACGCCTCGTTTTCTACGAAGACATCGCGGTTCCGTGAAATGAAACAAGTGCGAAGCGTGCGCACAGAAAAGAAACCCTCCAGTGAAATGCGGAGACACCATACACTACTTGTTCGAAAGCAAGAAAGCCCCCCACAAGTTTACCGCAACTATAGTGCACCGCAACCACGGAATATTTCTTACTCAGTGACCGCAACCGCCTGCGCTTACGAACGCGCGTCCGTAGCGCAAGCGACGCGCGGGCGATGCGCCGCTCGGATAGCACGGTCCCAAAGGGTGTCGCCGTCTGGTGGTCTACGGCGGAAGGCATCACCGGCTGTGCCAGCGTCTCCCATTGAAAACGCTCGGCGGTCGGCACACTAGTAAGTATATTCTAGGCACTGTATTCGTTGTGTCGACACTAGTGGCACGGCCGCTGGATAAAAAGGAAGGTGCGGCCTGTTGCGTGCCGCCGAAGTGGCGTCTCGGGCCTAGTTCACCTCGCGCCCGCTCTGGCGCCTCAGCTCCTCCCACAGAGAAGCGCTTCCACATGCATTTGTACGGGCGACAGTGACTCTAATCAGGCCGTAAATAACGCGTTTTGCACTTGAACATCACAGCTTGAATATTGCAGTCGTCATTAGAAGGGCCCATTACACCACATATGTGAAAAGTTTGCCCTAGGAGTGCCATTCTTTCGTAGAGTGGGCCTCAATACTCTCCATGAAGGCTGCCCGCTTGAATCACCTGCAGCGAAAAGTGTCACTGATCGCGTTAATGGGGAGGCAATCGCCGGGCAGATTCCGAGGGCTGACGTATCGGCCCACCGAAGCGCACCACGAAATCACAGACAATTTAAATGTAGGTCCTTCTAGTGCACCAGCCAAGGCCGGCTGCGGTCGAAAGACCGAGTTAGAGCCAAGAGTTGACAACACAAACAAAATGTATTCTCAGGTAAGGCAGTACAAGCATCATACAAACTTGCACACTTGGCTGGTATCAATTACAACTCACAACATCACTTATATGGTGTTTAAAACAACGGGAACAAACTTACCGCGCTGCAAGTGCAATCTCATCCATTAGAAACTATCCAAGAACATGAATATTCATTAAACGTGTGCAGCACACAATTCTTCGAACGTTTCTCGAATATTTCTATTCCAGGAGACACTCAAACGAACTCCAGCGCTGATCGTCGTCTCGGCGACACTCTTCAAAACAGCGCGTCATCACTCGATTCTTCAAGATCGACTGACCGCAATACACGACTCACCCGAACAACATAACTCCTTCGATAAACCCGCACTACCCTCCAACACCTCTCGTTTGGATCCTTCCCGGTTTCGCGAACATTCCAAGTTATTGCTCGGCGCGTACCACAGCAACAGCAAGGGAAGGGATTCGTCTCGTCGGTCCGTCTGCGGCAGTCGGCCCCCAAAAGAGGCCCCAATACCATGCGCTTGTTTCGGCCGCTACGATGTCTCGAATTCACCGGATCTGCGCGGGCGTTAGGCTGTCGCGACGGCGTCTTCGGTGTAGAGGGCAAGGGCGCGGCCTGGGTGCCTTTTGATACTTGTTTTCTTTTCTCGTTGCACGCGACCGTCGGCGCGGCTGTGATTTGATTGTCGTCTGAAAGCGGCACCGCACGTCTGATTTGGCGCTTATTTGGGACAAAAAGAAGGTTCCTATTACGAATAATACGTTTCCCGACGCTGTACATCGCAGGGGAATACGTGGTAATTCACAATAGCGTCTCTAATCGCGTTGGAGCTGCTCAGTGGCACACAACAACTTGGCGGCATCACACCACTGTAAAAAACGGTCTGCCACACACGTGCGCACCAAAGAACCGTTCTCAAGCACACGAAACATGAGGCAAGCTGCCCCCACACACGATCACACACCAAAAAAAGCACGAAGAAGCACACGGAAAAGCACACGGACACGCATAAATCCTGAGGCAACCCCATTGGAACACGAAGTGTCGTCTGCTTCATGGGCTGGAGTTGGGGCGCCCTCACTAAAAAAGCGGCCGCAACTGTCAACTCAGCCGGGACGCGCTCGCCCATTGACGGCGCCGCGACGCAACAGGCCGCACCTTCTTTTTTATCCAGTGGCCGTGCTAGTGGTACTCAAACGACATGACAAAAATACTAAGTTTTCGCATCGGGAGTGTGAAGGTGACAGATTTCTATTCTCTAATATTTATTTTTAAAGCGACATTAGCGGCTGGAGTTGCTCGCAGCAGAAAACTACCGTCCACGCCAGCCGCGTTATCACCTTCAGTTAGCATCTTCTTGGGCTAGTCGGTAAGGCGGCGGTCTCACTCCGGCGGCACGAACACACCGTTTTTGCCACTTTTCCAACTGACGCGGCGGCTGTTCTCCTTGTTTTATATAGTTGACTTATATGTCATTAGAAAGCTTGATTTTTGTACATTTGAAATATATCTATTAAAAATAAGTCAACATTTACTATTTGGGGATGGATGGGCAAGAATGAGCACTATTTACACGGTTTCGGCTGACCGTGCCCCAGCTGTGACCATTTTTTGAAAAATCTGCTATAGTTACAGCACTGTTTCTTGCACAGCGCTTTCATGACATATTTATCTGTTTCCTCAACGTAGCAAATTAATGTCGGACGTCTAGTTTATTGCTGCTTGGCTTTTGAAAACAGCCGAATTCTGAAACTTTCGCTGCCGATTGTCCTGTAACTATTCGCTAGCGAATATTCATTTTCGGGTCGTATATAGAGGACAAGATTTCTTGTCCGAATGCTAAATTTCATTAATGTACGAGCGCTCCCTTTTTAATTATCTTGATCTAAAGTAGGCGATATTCTCAATACATGGAGCTACCTTGGCCCATTTTTGTGGAAAGCTACTGAAGTTCTGTGGCTGAATTTGCACGTAGAGAAACTAGAGCCCCCGATTTATTTCCTCAACGTAGCATTTTTCAATAGAGCTAGCAGAAATGCCAAACGAAGTTCGTAAATTGTCTTAATTTGTCGTGCCGCAAACGTCAACAAAACCGTTGTAATCTTCAAATAGCGCTGAAATCTGAGCATGCGTAGCCTGAAATATAGCAGTTACGGTCTCCTGGTATAATTATACACACAAATCACACACAAATGCTGCAGGATTACTGACAAATCTACATTATTCCTATCACTACAACGAAAATCTTCCTCTGGCGCCACCTAGACGGAAAAGGCCAAAGCTCTGAATTTGAAAGTTCCCCGTCTCTCCAAATGTGGCGTGCGAAAACATTCCACTTCAGGGGACAATGTCTTTTCTAACTTCAAACCATGCGCCGCCATCTGTAAGTCTTTTTTTTTTTTTCTCCCATCAGGTGGGTGTTGGTCTCACATGGCTGCGCGGGAGAGCGTGAAAGCAGGTGTGCAATTCTCCGAGAGGATGGGGTGAGACGGTTGAATGTCTTCGGGGGAAAAGAAAGGCCGAATCCTCGGAACGTCCCTCTTGGTTTTTGAGCGTGTTTGCCGCCCCGCACATGGCTACCACGGGAAAAGCGAGGGGTGTGCAATGACAGACAAAAGAAAGCCGACAAACGGACAGTGCACGAGCGATCGAGTGAACTGAGCAGACGTGTGTGGGTGAGGTATTTGTGAATTTCGCCTTTTTTCTCCTTCTTTTTCACAATAAAATGTAGTATTTCAGAAGTGCTGCGCTTCTGTTGGCATGAATCCATCGCAATAAACAGCACAAGCATGAGAAGAGCCACACATAAAGGAATGACACGAACACTTTTGTACTTTTTTTTTCTGTCATTGCTAACAAACTGAACACTACACAATTAAACTAAGTTAAATATTCCACACAATTAACCTTCATACCTTTGCGGCAATCAAATGCAGACCGCTCGAATGTCTTTTGTACCGGCTACACTTCCTTTTTGCGTCTTCAGCATTTACCCCGGGCAAAATTACAGTGCGGCAGGAGTACGTGTCGCGAAAGTAACCCGTCACTTTCAACCGCGCTTGCTGTGCTCTGAACTTGTGCTAGATTAGACTACAAGAGGAAATATGGCAGGATAGGCTCGCTTCGAGCCGCCAAGTAGCAGGTTATGCGTCCGACTGTTTAGCTTGAGGACGCGGGTTCGATTTCGCCTACGACGAGCGCGCATTTCCATGGCACCGAAATGCGGGAGCATTCGTGTATATGTTTCCCTGCACCTCAAGTGTTTTGGAGTACCCCATGACGGCGTTCCTCATAATTATATCCAGCTCACTCTAAGTAGACGCGGGCGTTTGCGAATTCTTCACTCGGAGTCGGCTGTGAATGTCCGTCATTTGTTTCAATAAACCATAAAGCCGAACAATATTTGTTTCTATGCTGACTGCATAAACACAGGGTTCTTGCACATTTCAGCCAGTAACAACGAATCGAATTGGCCTGAAATTTTGCTGACTGCCGGGCATGGTGTAAGAAAGATATTTCACTGCAGGGATAGCAGTGCGGCACCAGGTGTGTTTTTTTATTGTCCCTTTTTTTACTGGGGAGCACCCGCGACGAGTTCCTTCAGGGGGGCAGCGAAGCGGAGAACTTATGCGTTGTGTTCTGACCATGCTCTTTTGAGCAAGGGGGAAGGGGGTGTCAAGGGGGGCAAAGGGGGAGCAGGCGAACATTTTTTGGGAAGGGGGTCTACCGCCCCCCACCCCTGAGGGCTAGATGAAATGGTAGACAAGAACCGTGCACGAAGATATACAATACCCTATACCGGAAACGCTAAGTCGAGGCAACCGGCAGTGGTGAAGCCCATCCATATTTCCTGTGCACTGAAGGCTTACACCACTCAATCTATCGCTAAGTCAGGTTGGCGACTTGTGGGTTTTCTTCACTGACAATATAGAACACCATGCAACAAGACGCTCCCGTAGTGCAACGAGACGCTCGCACCTTTAGACAGCTTGAGGGCACGTCCCAGGAACTGCGAGCTCACTTTGCGTAATTCTCTGATTCATTTCTCTTCCTATAAATTATTGAACATTGGTGCACAACGCGGTTTCTGTCAGCCCAGTATATTTCACCTTCGCGCTCTTCATGCCTCAATTTGTATACCTGTTTGTTCGAATAAAGTTTTCTAGAAAGCCTGAATGGTAAGCTTCGGCCCTTGTGTCATGTGCGGACACACTTTGCATCGGGATTTTTCGAATTGTTTATATATCTTCTCGCGCTCGAAGTTGTTCGTTTCCGACCTAAATAGTAAGCCTCCCAAACTTTTCATTTATTCAGTAAAACACCTAAGGCAAGGTTTCACAAACCCCAGGTAGCTTAGGTATGCGTGATACGCTTCGTGTCCCGGTTCGTTCGCTGCTGTATACTTGTGCGCAGCCCAGATCGGTTACTACGCAGACATTCTTGCTCTAGCGGGAATTAGCGTCTATAAATGCTGATGTGATGAGCAGGGGGGACACGAAGTATACGATGTCGTTTCACACGACACACTTTTGCCGTTGGAAGACAGTGGCATTCTATAGCCTCCTGCGGGGAATCTTAGGCGCGTACCTGTAGGCTTCTATTGCACAACGGCTAAAATCAACAGCTGTCCCTCGTTATCTATCTGCCGCCGCTTTCGCCTGTAGGAAAAAACGCTAGGAGAATGCGGCAGCGGCTACCATTTCAACGTCTTTGGAAAGTCTGCTTCGTTGAGAACTTACGATGTCTAAGGATAGCGAGTCGTAGACTCGTAGCGTGAGCCGTAAGGCTGACTATCCGACGTAGCCGATCTCTGACTTGGGCCTAGTAGCCGGATAAGAAGACAAGCGTTTTTGAAGAACAATTTGTAACAAATATAGTGGTATCGTGGCGCAGAAAACACGTTTACATGAATGCGACAGAAGCGTATCGCATTCATGTAAACAGCGGTAATGCGCTAAGAAGGCGCATCACACTAATGCGTCAGACACGGGTGGTTTTGCGAGTCCCGGTCAATCACGGGTCGTAAATCACCAGGAGAGGAATGGTTGCCTCCGTCTTGCGAACTACGAGCGTCCCTCTTTCGCTATAAGGGATTCATTTAGTGCAATGTAAAAAACAAACACTCGAGATAATGAGCCGCTCGTAAGCAGCAGACGAAATCGCACATGGGCATGGGTGACAAAATTTCGTGTCGCGGCGAACAAGACCGTTTGTGGCCATGCAACGTTACGAGTGGCCTGCTGAGCTTCTAACACACACGCGGCCTGCCCGCTGATGTTGATTGAAACATTTTTCTTCATACCCGGCTGCTTGGAGTCGACAGCACCAAGAAGAAAGAACTTTCCTGAGCATTTGCAAATAAGTTATGAAGTGCGAATAGGAGCCCTCCTTTCACCATATTTATTGCGCATGATTAATTACATCATAATTACTGCATAACTATAGCGTTCGATCGACAAAACATTGCTCTCAATTCTTTCTGGAGAGAAATAAAATCTTTAGTGCATGCATAGAGCGATTGTGTCAGGCTGTGTAACGGGATAGAGGGTGGTAGGACGAGTGGCTGCTAACTTGAGAAACTATACAGCAATGGATAAAAGGAAATGGCGATTTCGCTATGATGACCGCTGTCTAGCTCAAGAAGATCAAAACTGAACGGCGGCCATCATTGAATGAGGTAGGAGTAAACGACAGCAACAGAAAGGGATTATGTAGATATGTACACAAAAGGATGTTTCGTGGTTCGATTATGATGCGACTTCCGCGAGGGAGTTTTTCAGCCTGCCGCGCATTCCGGCACTGAGCGCCACGGAGAGCAGCTGGCCAGTGAGGCAGGACTGTTCGACAGCCTTCAAACCAAAAACAGTCTTGAACGGTTTGCAGCGCTATTGTTCCTCGCGCGAAAAGCACCGCCCCGCACCGCAGGAGACGGGGACAAGTGAGGGTGGGCTTTAGAGGGGAGAGACAGAGATGTTGTGGAAGGGGGGGGGGGGGGACCATGCTGAATGCCTCATTTCTCCGAACCGCGACAGCACGCTTCGCGCCCCTCCTTATCCAGTGTGGTGCACCAGCACAAGTTCAGGTGTTTGACCTCCGAAGCATTTTCCTTCTATTCCTGACTTAGTGGCGGCGTCTGGTGTCTGGAATGTATCTACTGGCAAGATGGCGACAGTGGAACCACCACCTTAAAGATGCGAAACACACGCACCCAAGTCCCATGGCCTTTCATTGTGTCTGTGTGTTTTGTGCCTTCCACAAAAGTGTAAAAACAGTTTGGCTGCCGGTCGAAAAAAAGAAAAAAAAGAAACCACGTGCTGTCACGAGAAAAGAGAAAAAACTGTGATTGCACACCATATTTTCAGATGTTTTCGAATTATTCATCAGCTACCCCCATTTACGGACCGAACCCTGCAACGCACAATATTCTGAATTTTGTTTTCATCTCTTTTACCTTACTGTAAATAGCACATGGGCAAAAAGAATTGTTGAATACATATCATACTATATTTGGGGCTCTACATACGGCTTTTATGGCATTAAATCATGAAATTTATGGCATTAAATCATGCACACACGTACACGCACACACACATCCGAGACAGCAGGCC
>JALIZH010023948.1:0-46788 GCA_030522465.1 Rhipicephalus appendiculatus | reverse complement strand
CGAGTGTCGGGCGGAAACCCGTCTGGTCGGGAAAATACATGAGGACAATTAAAACATACACCGACCACGAATGTTCACATAAAAGCAAGGCATTTCGTCTTGCTTATATGTGAACATTCGTGGTCGGTGTCTATTTTAATTGTCCTCACGCTAAAGCATTTGAGAGAATGACCATTCTCTACACAATTAATGGTTCAGTTTTCTTGATCATATGTTGTCTGTTTAGAGTGGGCAGACACGCGTTCAAAATGTTAAGATTGCAGAGAAGTCTTGATTTACTGCTATAGCAGTGAATCGGGAATCAAAACTGCTTTCTTAAACGAATACGCTTGGGTATTTGACGCAGGCACAGAAAGTGAAATAAAAACAAAAGAAAAACAAAAACAAGAGCAATAGCGGTAGATTAAGAGACTAGCAAGATCACCGGTAGATAGGTTTTATTAAAGATTCCTAAGAAAGCTGATACATTTTACGAAACACTATTTTAAATCGATGACTACTAACAGACACTTTTTTCCTATTTCAAATCGAGAGGTATACGTAGGAAAAAGACATGCATGCAGACAGACCCCCCACCAACAACAGACTTAATGAAAACGAGCTTACATATACCTTGCCAGCTCTGCGTGTCATGCGTTCATCCAACGAGGGCGAGTTTTTCACGTCAGCTCACTAAGTTCTTAGAAGCTGGCTGCCTTCAATCGGTCGTCCACGCTGTGGTCGAATGCGTTCATCGCAAGGTTAAGAAAACGTCGCTGAGTTCGCATTCCGACTTCAACAGAACAGGCGCCACTAAACCTTGAAGTTACGCTATACACGTATAAAGAAATCGGTCACGGCCTGTCGGTGAGCCGCCTTTCTCACCTGCGACTCACCGACTGAGAACCGTCTGGGACCGTTTTCGACTTGGGCCTAAGAAGTGTCTCGATGGTAGCGACGTTCACACCGGCAAAGGATAACCTGGCCATCATCGCGCCAAACTGATCTCGCGAATGTGATGCCATTACGTCTGTTCGATCTGACATCTCGAAAAATAAGCAGGCTTACTGGCCCTGCGCATAATGGAATGGTTGACAATCTTTGCGACTGCAGTCACGCGACTGAAAAACTGGAGCAGCAGGACAGACGCTATTCCGCAAGAGCGACTATTTTCAACCTTGTGACTGGTTGCAGAGGGGTAGACTTCATCGCGTGAGTACTCTGATAGTGGGCGCTTGTGAATGTGGGCGGATCCGGCTTTCGCGTCGTTTGTGTCGCCCCCAACAAACTAGCCAAAGCTACGTCGTTGAACTAGGAGTATGTACTCACAAACAACGGTGCGGTAAGGAGCATTTCAGGCCACTTGTGCTGTGTGCTCTTGAGGACAGTCTCAGAGATTCCTCTCACATGTGGAAAATCGTAGGCGGACCAAGCAGGCAGACGTCTTAGTGATCGACTGACGCAACCGTCCAGCAGATGAAAAAAAAAAAGTATGGTGCGCATCTTACGGCGCATTGCAACGGGTGCACGTATGAACCATACTTAAGGCGCGTTTCTATACCGAACAGGAGAGGGTATAAGGCAGTTCGTGAGCTCTTCCATGCAAGCACGTCTTATCAGTAGGACGTGCGTGAATAATTGCTCCAGTGTTGTTAAATGCAACTGAGATGCGCTTGTCCGTTGTTACGGTGCTCGGCTGCTGACACGATGGTTGCAGATTCAATTCCAGCCGCGTCGGTCGCATTTAAATGGAGACAAAGTGCTATAAACCCGTATTCTTAGATTTAGGCTCGCGTTAAAGAACACCAGATGGTCATAATTTCCGCAGCCCTCCACTAAGGCGTCCCAAATAATCATATCGTGGTTGAGACTAAAACTACAGGTTGAGACGTAAACTACAGGATGCTCTTGTTCAACGTAACTCTAGAGATAAATCTGTAATGCCACAAGTGTTGCATTAAGCGTGCGTAAGAATCCCCCTCTCCCCCTCTTGTTCCACTTAATCAAGTCTTAGTTGGTGCTCTGCCTCGTTTTCTCAATCGGTGTGTGTTTCTGTTCTTAATCTTGTGTGTCGGGATTACGGCCCGAAAGTTACGTTTCGTTGAAGTGTTTTTTTTTTCTTTTAAAGTGCACTGCGGCACCCCTGAAGGACTCCGCCAGCAGAAGATGGCCGCTTCGTCATTACGATCTGGAGCGCTCACCTATATGCCTTCTCCAGCAACGTAAAATTGCATGTCACCCTACATGTATCGACATGTGATCAGCTATGTGCCACTCAATATGTAGCTTTGTCACTATCAACGCGCTTTAGTTAAAACTAACGCGATAGGAACTGCACGGAAGTTTCCTACGTTTGAGGCCGCAGAAGGCAATGAAGCCCATCTGAAAGAGCAATTCCTCCTTAAGCGACAACAAAGCGACGCATTCTGACCAGCTCAACTACGACATGTCTTTGGTTGTTCATCTGAAGCCTGACAAAATCAACTTTTCAAGCATTAATAATAATATTTCATAGAATATGATCAATCGATGTTATGCTTAATCCTTTCTTAAGACATAAACGCCAGTTCTATGCCTCAAACACGATTCTGCTTAAAAACTTAACCGTCGCAGAGCAGGGAAAGTATACGTTAAAACTTCGCCATAATTTTTGAAAATTCGTGAATATTTTATGCAGGAATAAATGTGAACCCATGCGCACTTCTCTCGGAATTCATGCATATATTTGCTGCTTATAGAAATCAAGCCATATCAATGATTTCAAGGCTGATTAAAATAAGGCGGACTGCATTCCGGTTCGGAATTTATATTCATTTGACCCCGAAAATGCACACGAGCAGTTTTAAACTTTACACTGAGACAATCCGCGTATTTATTTTGAACCCCTTGGCTCTTATAAGTGAATCTAAAATCATATATGTTAGCGTTGCGTATATTTCGGAATAACTGCACCACACGAACAACATAAGCCTTACGCCTTGCACACAGAATCAGCATAGACAGCCTTGCACTAGCAGATGCAGCAGTGTGAAGGTCGCGGGTTTGATCCCGACCGCGGCGATCGCTTTCGCTGAAGTAGAAATGGTGGAGGCTCGTAGACAGTGCGACGTCCACGTGCACGTGAAAGAACTTCAGACGGTCGAAATTTCCGGAGCTCTGTGCTACGGCGTGTCTCACAATCGTACCGCGGCTTTGGCGCGTGATATTATATATTATTAGTGCGTTCGTGCATGACCTCTCGATAGAATTATGGCAGCTTCGCACTAGTGGTGCCAAACCTGAAGGAAGAGCGGAACTGGGTGTCCTTCCTTGGCGTTCTTTCTTTCTTTCTTTCTTTCTTTCTTTCTTTCTTTCTTTCTTTCTTTCTTTCTTTCTTTCTTTCTTTCTTTCTTTCTTTCTTTCTTTCTTTCTTTCTTTCTTTCTTTCTTTCTTTCTTTCCTTCTTTCTTTCTTTCTTTCTTTCTTTCTTTCTTTCTCGTTTTCTCTGCTTTTTTTTATCTCATGTTTTTGTATCTGTTTCTTTCTATTTCTTTTTTTTCTTTCTTTCTCTTGGTTCCCTTTCTTTCTCTCTCTCTCTGCTTCTTTCTCGATATTTCACTGTTTCTTTTGATTTCTCTCTTTCTTTCTCTCTTTGACTTGCTCTCTGTCTTTCCTATCTCTTTATCGTGTCTGTTTTCTCTATCTCTGTCTGTCTTCCTTTGTCTTTCTATCTTTGTATGTCTTTTTTACTCTTATTTTTTCTGCATTTTTCTCTTTCTCGTTTTTCGATCGCTTTCTCTCTCCCTTTATCCATTTCTCTTTGTTTCTTTTTCTCTCTCTATTTGCTCTTTGTTTTTCTTTCTAACTCTTTCTTGCTCTCCCCCCTCTGTCACGATTCCACGAGCTCCACTTCACCAAGCAGAGTTTTCTGTTAACTCTCGCACTTCTTGTACTCGGTAGTGGTGCTTGCCCAGTTGCTGTGGCGCATACGCAGCTGTGGAATTTTCCACGATGAAGCCCTTGCTGCCGATAGCTTAAATAGCTTCGCTGTTAAAGGAGGTTCGGCGTTTTGCGTGCCTGGAAAACGGCGGGTGATAACTGATGAAAATAATCGCCGAGTTCGTTGAAAAAGGAGGCTGTTTTCCCGTGAACAGCTGGGATATTTGCGCCACCTGACGGTGCAGATCACAAAGACGCGCTTCTTTCTGCGTGGCCTCAGTGATTAGCTTCAGGAGCACGACTGAACGCTACCGGATTTGATTGCGCAGGCCACGCTGAAAGAAGCGCAGCTCAATACTTCGTGGGCGCTTAGATTAATTGAATTAGTTCACCGAAAGAGTACACTGTTTCCTCGTCGGTACGTGCCATCAAGAAGGCACATGTCCACTAAAGATCAGCCTTGTTTCACTCTAAAGCAGGGGTCTCAAATTACGCGGCACGCATAGTAGCCCGCGGCTTCAATAGGATCAACATTTACGACTTTGCTAAATGGTATTCGCATTATTTTCTCGCCTATTGCAGTTAATAACTCATTGTTCGGGTAAGCTACAGAGAAGGCAGTGGTCTCAAGCATGTTTTCTTTTTTTTTTCGTTTTTTTCGATGAGTTGAAACATGACCGTGGAACAAAATCTTTCATTTCGGAATCGTAGTCCAGATTTGAGTGATTATGGAGAACAGTATCAATATGTTCCTGTAATGCTGGCACCAAATCCCCTTCAGAAATGATCAATATATAAAATACGCGAATTGCGTGCTCAAATGGCAGCGTTAGGTGACATTTTTGTGAACACGATTCAGCCACTCGGCCAAAGTTTAACCACTTTCTGAACGCCCAGCCATCTTGAAGTGGTGTTTCCGTTCATACTTGTGAACATTTTCAATTAAAAAGCAAATACTACCCATATCTGAGGCGCGACATTAATATGTAAGTATCAGGACGTGTGTTACTTTATTAAAATTACATAGATGCGTAATTCTAAAGACCCTAGTGTTTTTTAGGCTGCGCTGAAAATGCGACGCTGTGCACGGGCTGCGACGCTCTGCACGAAAAAAGCCATGTGCCGACGAGACGGTGCTGCCGCTGGCAGGGGCCATTGGTTTAGCACAAGCTCATGTTTTTCGATGGCGTCCACATCTAGCGCAGCGCCTCTATTATTGCGATAGCAATTATATGGACACTCTCGGCTGATTTTCGCCGTCGCCGTCTGTCGACGCCGTCATGTCCCGGATATGTATATGTATGTCTATATATAAAAAATGCATAAAGAAAAATAAATCAGTACCAAAAAAGTCCAAACCACCTGACCGGGGATTCGAACCATCGACCCCTCCCTCCGCAGCCTGCTGCGCTAGCCAACACAGCCACACGTCATGCTCGTGCCAGCGATATAACGGCGAACCATTCATATGCATCATTTGCCGCTCGCGGTACGCAGATCTCGGAACAGCTTGAGCGTGTTTTCTATCACGTAACGCTTTTACAGTTTCTTTCAAATTCAAAACTGCCCTTGAGACGCGCACGAAAAAGTGGCTCCCTTCTGTACCACTCATGCTGTAGAAGGAAAAAAAAAGAACACCGGGCACACTTGGCGTCAGACGCCACCGCGTGGCAGGAGACGCAGAGGGGTAATTCCACGTGCCGCAGTTTAAAAGAAAAAGAAGTATCAAACAGCGTCGAAAACTCATATAATCATATAATCAATCCTTGGACAATCCCCCTCAGTGGGTATGAGCCCTGTCAGAGGCAACAACAGCGTCGGCTTCTGCATTGTGGACACTCGCAGCGCGTTGCTCAAATACAAACACGTAACAACTGCGGCAGTTGTTAGTTCACGCTTGTCCTGTGTATACCTATGCGTCCTTTTCGAGCGTCTTTCTTTGTGCTGCGGTGGCGCGTTGCAAGTATCGAGCTGCTTGTCGTTCTTAGTGTGACAAACTAATTTCTTGCTATCGCATTCATTGCTTCGCCCTAGTGGCGAAATTGTGACTTTTTTTATCAATGCGAGCCAGGTGCAGCCGATTCAACATAAAGTAGGCGCTGTCTGAGGCAAGGCAAAACATAGTAGTATGGCCGGCACACGGCTATCGTCTTTCGACGACATTTGCAGGGAAGCACGCAGATACGCAGCCAATTTTTTTTAGGGGCGAAGCTCCTTAGGGCATGGGTTAGTCCCTCGTTGTACGTCGTATCCACCTCTAGTACTCGGAGTGCTCACTAGATGACGATGGCGCTGCGGCGCTCGCTCCATTCTGATGCGTAGGAGACGGCTCCGCTGCGTGCTCTAGTATGATAGGAGACCGCTGGATGGCGCGGCGACGCTAGAAAATCATTGGATGAAGGCGCATTGCGCTCATTGAATCGAAGACCGCTTGAGGCGCGGCGGCGCTCGCTCCACCCCCCGATGCGGGAGACCGCTAGAGGGTCACAGCTATAAAATGCGTTCGCTCTTGGCACGCTTCCTCTTTCTCTCGGCAGTCAGCGCGCAATGAACGACGAAGACAAGGCGGCGGAGCGGAGGGCTCGGAAAGCGGGATGATGCGTGAAGCATGATTTACATGATGATCGACTGGGCAAAATTTACGGAGGATTCACGGTTTGCCGATGAACCTCCGGAGCTTCGCCCACTCATCATCATTCACTCCGTGGATATGCTGTAATTTTTTTTTCGTGATGCACCCGATGTTGTCACCATGTGTTGAAACATAACCGTGGAAGAAAACCCTTTATTTCGGAATCGTAGTCAAGATTTGAGTGATTCTGGAGATCAGTATCAATATGTTCCTGTTATGCTGGCACCAAATCCCCTTCAGAAATGATCAATATATGAAAAAAACCGCCAGGCCTGCACAGAACGCGCAGCACAGTCACATCGAAAGCTGGGAGAGCGGCCTTTCTGAACCTTTTTTAAACACTCTTGGGGCAACTACTACAAGCGCAATTGCATGGTACCCACTACGCCATAAATCATCATAATTTTTGTGTAGTGGGGAAGCGTCTACTATGCAATTATTCGTCATTCTTCGGAAAAGCGCGGTACCCGTTACACTCTTGTGACGCAATATGGGCACTTTGTTGATGCTGTGGCTGACGACGATGAAGAATTATGCCTCAGGCTTTTTTAATGGGTTGGAGCATTGAACGACCCACTCGTTACGTAATTCGCATTGTGTGACGCCTGGTTCTTACTTTATTGCTCTAAAACGCTTTACAACACACGTTAACGCGATTCCTTACCCGACATGAAGCCTGCATAGGGTCAGTTTGCACCGCAGTTTCAAGCAGCGGGGTAGCTCAGTGGTAGAGTGCTGGGCTGTCACGTAGAGGACCCGGGTTCGATTCCCGTTCTGTCATAGGTGTTTTTTTTATTTATTCAGCTTTTTCTTATTTCGTGCGATATTGGTTACGGACACCGGCGGCGGCGGCGGCGGACAACTACGGCGCAGAAACGACCCTTGTTGTGATCCCACAACAGCTTTCGCTGTAATACGCGAAATGCGTTCTCTCAGATGGCAGCGTTAGGCGACATTTTTATCACACGTCCCCATCCCCCTCTCCCCCATTTCCTGGCTTCAACCTTCTTCACTGTCTCGGCCCTTGAGAGACTAAATTTGGTGACTGAGACCCCTGGTCTAAAGTCTACCCAAGTAAACCAAAAGTTGGCCACAAGCTTGGTGCAACCGACAATAGACACTTAAACGGCACATATGTCCGCCTAAATTTTAAGGCGAAAGCCTTTAAAAAATTGAAGGACACTTTGTACATTCCAAAGTGTGTTCGGCGAAAGCGTGTGGCCATTCCACTGACGGAAAGACGGACGGAAAGACCGACGGACGGACAGACGGACAGACGGACGGACGGACAGACGGACATCCGGACGGACGGACGGACATCCGGATGGACGGATGGACAGACGGACATCCGGACGGACGGACGGATGGACATCCGGACGGACGGACGGACAGACGGACATCCGTACAGAGACAGACGGACATCCGCACGGACAGACGGACATCCGGACGGCCGGACGGACATCCGGACGGACGGACGGACGGCCGGACGCACATCCGGACAGACGGACGGACGGACATCCAAACGGACGGACGGACAGACGGACATCCGGACGGAAGGACGGACATCCGGACGGACAGACGGACGGACGGACGGCCGGACGGACATCCGGACGGACGGACATCCAAACGGACGGACGGACGGACGGACATCCGGGCGAACGGACGAACATCCGGACGGACGGACATCCAAACGGACGGACGGACGGACAGACGGACATCCGGACGGACGGACATCCGGACGGACGGACGGACGGACATCCAAACGGACGGAAGGACAGACGGACATCCGGACGGACGGACGCCGGACACCGGACGGACGGGCGGACGGACGCCGGACGGACGGACACCGGACGGACGTGAGCATGAGACATTAAAGGCTTTCGCCTTAATATCTCATGCTCCCATCCGTTCGTCCGTCCCTCCGACCGTGCCATGGCACGGTGCCAGGTGCTCGCCTGGGCGCGTTAAAGGACGCCGGTCGTGTCGATCGCGTCTCGTGTCGGACTCCAGAGCGCTCGCGCTTTGCTTGTGTAGCGTCGGTGTGCCCAGCGTGTCCAATCTGGTTCAATCTTGCAAGACGGCAGACGCGTGTATCGCGTTCCATTCAGACCGTCGCCGTCTTAATGGGCACAGGCGTGCGCCGAACACACTTTGGAATTTACAAAGTGTCCTTCGATTTTTTTTTATTAATTGCCCGTGATTTGTGCCTCTAAAAAGCTCATAGCCGCTCAGTACATGACATCTAAGCTTGTCTTAAAAAATGAAACGAAGAAACTGTCCAATACGTTGCTATAGCTGTACACTAGCAATTTTTCTAAAAAATAAGACACACGCTTCATCTGATAGAGCTCACATGAAAGGTGTTGTCCTCCTTTAGAATGAAATTTCTCAACTATTGAAAATTCTAACTGGGTCGCTGAACTATTGACAGCTGGAGGGCTTTATTTATTGAAAGATCATTCCAACTTTCGCTGCCTTCGTTACTAAGTTTATAGTTAGAACTCTACTTTCTCTTCTCAGGTTGGGAGTGCTCGACGCTTTCCCATAGTAGAGTACTTCTTACTCTAAATCGTAGAACATATTCCTAGGCACACAGACAAAAAAAATGCCCCTACCTCCCCGAAGGGGAATTGTGAGGAAATGCGAATGCATTTCGCGCGCGCTTCACTCCATTTATATATACGTGCGAGCGAGCGGACGGGAGAGTGGGGCGAAGGGAGGAGAGAGAGCGAACGGCGAGAGAAGGAGCGGCGAAGCACTGCACATACCCTCTCCTACACTCTCTCCACACACGCGGGAGCTCCGCCGAGCTTCCGCGATGCGAGCGCCCTCACACACAGCAGAGCGCGCTCCCTCCTCCTCTCCACTCACTCTCCGCTACTCCGCCCACACCACCTGTCCCGGTTGCTAGGGGCGAGGATAAGCGCGCGCGCCCGCAGCTGCTGTTGCTATGGGAGGGAGTGAGAGCGGAGAGATAACACCTGCCGGCGCGCGGACACCTCCTCAACCTATCCTCCTCCTCCTTCTCCGCGGACGCCACCGGATGCACCTGACATAGCCCGACTAAGAAATGCATTCGCATTTAAAATTGGCCGCGTATCTGCGTGCTTGGCTGCAAATGTCGTCGAAAGACGATAGTCGTGTGCCGGCCATACTACTATGTTTTGCCTTGCCTCAGACAGCGCCTATATGTTGAATCGGCCGCACCTGGCTGGCATTGATAAAATAGAGGCGCTGCGTGAGATATGGACGCCATCGAAAAACATGAGCTTGTTCTGACGCAAGGGCCACTGCCAGCGGCAGCACCTTCTCGTCGGCACATGGCTTTTTCGTGCAGAGCGTCGCAACTCGTGCACAGCTACGCATTTTCGGCGCAGCCTAAAAACATGTACGCTTGTACCACGTAATATTCCAGGTATATTACATGTTATATTGCGACGCCTATATAAAGGACGCTTGCGTTTGCAAAGCATGAAAGTTATTTTCACTGCATTACCAAGTAGAGGAAGGTATTTTCACCGTATTTCTAAGCAGAGGCATGGCTGTGTCGTAAAACACCTGCTTCCCACGCAGACGGCCCGGGTTCGATCCTCATTCGGACCCGGAAATTTTTATTATTTATTTTATTTGCATCTTTCTCGATTTTTCGGTCACGAACAAGATGATGATTTTTCGCTCACAACCAACGACGCCGACGCCGACGCCGACACCGGAATTTCTGCGAAACGAGCTCTTAAACGTTATCGCGTTAAAATTTCTGCGTTGAAGTATCCCAAGAAGGACTATCGTCTTTAAACACGTCGTAGTTTTCTTAATGAACAGGAAAACAGACAAAAACCACATTTCGGCTTGAATAAGTCTGTGTTCCTTACCAGCAAGAGACAGCTAACGTGCAAAAGCAAAAAAAAAAAAAAAAAAAAAAGTCGATGCCGAGCAAGGCCTGACACAGTGATTCTGAAGACTAATCTGGTAGCTTCTAGGTTGTTTCTCGGCCTTAGCTAGGTGATGCAGGTTCTAGGTTGCTTCTAGGTCGTTGCTAGGCTTTAACTAGGTCATACTTATTCCGAAGTCGATTCATTGCACAGAGAGGTTCGAGTTAAACCACAGACAATCGCAGACACGACACGGATGTCCAAACTCCAGATCGAAACTGAACCAAGCGTTCGCACCTCTCGTAGATCATGGGCAGACCGTCGTTGGCCATCCATCGCTTCGGGGACTTCTCGCAGCTGCCATTGCGTTTCCCGTTCCCGATTGTTGGGCTAACTGTTGCCTTCTTTCTTTTTAGTGGAAAAGTGGCGAGTAGCGGAGTTTACCCAATTTCTGTGAAGCATACCCGTTTATGATGATGACAGTTTTGTTATAGGCCGCGGAAATATATGTGGCACATACCCGTTCCCCAGTGTTGGGCTAACTGTTGCCGTCTTCCTTTTTAGTGAACTAGTGGTGAGTAGTGGGATTTACCCAATTTCTGTGACACATACCTGATAGGCCACACAGGATAGGCTGCACAAATCACGGCTGCCTTAAACAGCTTCGCTGTTAAATAAAAACCATGCATGAACAGGTAGGTACATCTGCAGAGAGAGAGAAAAAAAAAGAAAAACGTGTGCAATTAAAAACATTCGTAAAAAATAATCGAGAAGAATACCAAATAACGTGTTTCATGCAGCTTTCAGAATAAACCAGTGAAGCATAGATGATGTAAGACCATCTATATTAATAGGAGATACTAAATTTGGAACGCATCACCATGCACTTTCAACTTCTTCATCTTCATCAACTAATTTAAAAAAATTAAGGACACTTTGTACATTCGAAAGTGTGTTCAGCGAAAGCCTGTGGCCATTCGACTGACTATGCCATGTCCTTTTTCTTTTACACTCTCAGTGGGATGGCACACAAACTGAATGTGTGCTTGTTTTCTTTTTTAATATTTTACCGCGCATCGCAGCGAGACGCGAGACTAATCTTCCTCCGTTCGCATGCGTTCGTATTTTCTCGCGCTTTGCACATCGTGCAAACGCCTCCCGCGTTCCAGCGCTTAAATTGACGGACCCTTTGTAAATTCCAGTGTGTTCCGCGAGATTAAGAGAACATACAATTGGGCAAGTTGGTTTGACATCATTTTAAAACAGCGCAGCAAGACGAGGACATAAGAAACGAAGAAACAACGGGACGCCGCCCGTCCCGTTGTTTCTTCGTTTCTTATGTAAGACTCTTTCTTCCTTTATTTTTCATTCTCTTCCTGTCTTTTTTTCTTTCTTTCTTTTTTTCTAGTAACATCTCTTTTCTATCATCTTCTACTCCCCTTACCCCCTTCCCCAGCACAGGGTAGCCAGCCGGTCCAAGAACTGGCTAACCTCCCTGTCCTTCCGCTTGTTTCCCTTCCTCCTCCTCCTCGTTTCTTATGTCCTCGTCTTGCTGCGCTGTTTTAAAATGATGTTCCGCGAGAGCCTGTGTCCATTGAGATGGCGTCGGTCAGAATGATTCCAAACGCTTGGCACAGCGACGCTACGCAAGCAAAGCGCGAGCGCTGTCTGAGAGTCTGACGTGACCGGCGTCCGTTTGCGCACCCCGGCGGCCACCTGGCTCCGTGCCAGGGCTCGGACGGAGGGAAGGACGGACGGATGGACGGCACGGACGTACGACGGACACGAACAGACGGAAGGATGGATGGACGGACGGACACGGACGGATGGACGGGCATGCGGACGGACAGACACGGACGGGCGGGCACGGACGGAAGGATGGACGGACAGGCGGACACACGGACGGACATGGACGGACGGGCGGGCACGGACGGATGGACGGACACAGACGGGCGGGCGGATGGATGGACACGAACGGACAGACGGACGGACGGACGGACAGACGGGCTAGGGCAGATGGACGGACGGACGGACACGGACGATGGACATGGACGGACGGACACACGGACGGACACACGGGCGGACTCGGACGGACACACGGGCGGACTCGGACGGACGGACGGAGGGATGGACGGACATGGGCGGATGGACGGACGGACACGGGCAGACGGATTGACATGGACGGATGGACGGACGGGCATGGGTGGATGGACAGAGGGACACGGACGGGCGAACGGACGGACGGACGGACACGGACGGACGGATGGACGGACGGACGGACACGGGCAGACGGATGGACACTGACGGATGGACGGACGGGCATGGGTGGATGGACAGAGGGACACGGACGGGCGAACGGACGGACGGACACACGGACTAATGGACGGACACAGGCACGGACGGACGGATGGGCGGACACAGATAGACATGGACGGACGGACGGATGAACGGACACATGGATGGACACGGACGGACGGACGGACGGACAGACACGGCAGTTGGACACACACGGACAGACGGACTGACACGGACTGATGGACGGATGAACGGACAGACGGACGGAGGGACGGACGGAGGGACGGACGGACGGACATGGGCGAATGGACGGACGCACGGGCGGATGGACACGGACAGATGGACGGACACGCGGACGGACGGACACGGCAGGTGAAAGCCTTTAATAGGCTTTCGAGTGCGTGTCCTTTAATAGGCTTTTGAAAGCCTTTAATACCTCATGCTCACGTCCGACCGCACGTGAGAATGAGATATTAAAGGCTTTCGCCTTAATTGCACTAAGTCCCACGAAGCTTGGCACAGCGAAGCAGGGGCCCGTCGGCGGTCGCACTTCCCGTCGACGGCAACGTAAGTAGGAGTGAAATAAAGTCCATCGAAAATAATTAGGCGTGAACTGAAAGCAAGTGACAGTAAATGGCCGAGAACTGGATGTAAATAGGAGTAATAAGGAATATGCATGTCTTTCGTCAGAAGGTTCAACGCCAGTATTAGATAGTTTTAGAATAGGGTCCTTAAGCAATTTGGGAACCGCAAGTACCCATGCGTAGCACCCGAGCCTGTGTTCAGTTCTTGCGTTCGCGTAGACCAGAACGAAAAATCGAAAACTAGCTTGGGTCGCCAAGGTGCCTTGGGTCGTCAGCAAGACGACGCAAACGCAGCGCGTTTTGCGTTCCTCGTATGCGGCGCCCGTACTCCTGTCCGGCACACTTGCCGCCTGACTCTTGGCAGCTCAGAAGTCCGTAGCAGTGGGAGGCTGCTTTGTCCAGCACCAGGCCGGACCTCCAACTTCGGCTGGTGACTTAGGCGGAGGACGTCGCGGCTAGGCATGGCCTGGACGCCACAACCGGCAGCCCGAAGGCCGCCCACAACGTTGCTTTTTAATTTTTTTAATTTCTTTATTTTTTTAAATATTGTTTTACCTTCTTGTTTTTCACACAAAGTTTTTCGCTACCACCACAATCCCGTGCATTTAACCCATCTCCGCCTGCATTTGATCCAACTCTGAAACTATGTTTTTTTTTTAACTTACCAGCCAACCCAACGCAGCTTGGTGACTCACTGTCTTCGGTCCCCAATTATAAATCTCACTATTATGTCGTTTTCTTGTAAGGTTCAATGCGCATGCGCCTACAAAGTGCCTACGACATAATGCATATTACTGGTGCTACTGTATGTACGCGCATCATGTCCGCCTTTGACTTCTGGTGTCACTACGTAGAGCGCAGGCTGATGCACATATTCTTATTCGTTATTTTTTTCAGCCCCACCGTAAACTGTCCTTACATGTTCTTTAATATGAATAAAACAACGTTTAACGGTTATACGACAATCGTTCGTACGGCTATAAGGCTTTCTTCAAGACCACCAATGACTTGTAGAAGGGTGTTTCTTGAGAAAATAATATGTGGGCAAAGTAAAGAGCTGCTTGTAACTATGCACGAAAATGTCTCGCTAGATTTCTATTTTCGCCTCGGTATATCGCGAAATGAGAGCGCCCGCACAGCTGCACTAAAATTTCACGTTAAAGGGACCCTGAAACGGTTTTTTCAAGTTTTGTCAGCGTTTAGGCTAGAGCATCATCAAACCATTCGCAGCACAAATTTAGCGACACGCCGTGTACCAAGGTTGCTACGGATAATTATATCGTACCCTCCTTCTCAAGCCTGCCTTGCCTCCTCAACTCATGAGACACGCTGGCATCGCTCGCGATCGCAGAGCTCTCATGAGCGCACTCGACGATTTGAGCTTCGCCCAGTCATGACCTCCGAGATTGCACGCCGAAAGGTTGCGCGCAATCTCGGAGACCATAGCCCAGTGCGCCTGGCAGCACGCACGCTGTCTGGCAACGGAGGAAGATTGCGGAGTGGTTGATATCTGCGCCGACAGGTGCCGCCAACCTACCAGCCCATCTTACTTACGCGCATTTCCAGGCGTTCCACAACCAATCAGATCAGCAGCCACGGTGACGTCGTGTGTCCACTACATGTCGTACTGTGAATGGGTGGTTGAAAACGCGTTTGGCTGAGCCGCAGTTATCTGCAGCAATTCGCAGCTTTAAAGCGTTGTAATAAATTACACAGTTTACGCAGAAGCTTGACTCAGTCTGTAAAGACCCTTAGGATTTGGTCTACCGGCCCAATGTGTCTGTACAAAATCGTCAAAACCGTTTCAGGGTCCCTTTAAAGGGACACTAAAGAGAAAAAAATTTCTCTTGTATAAGTATTTCCGTCTCTCAGGGTACAAGATCACCACGCTTGCCAAGAGAAGACGCTTCGTAACGGAGAAAACGCGCAGAGAGAACGCGCAGGTGGCGACACCACCTTGGAGTTCCCGCACCAAACGCCATGACGTCATTGGTTTTAGACGACGTCTACTGGAGCCTACGTAGGTCGTAATCGGTAAATATGAAGTATATTTTCCTGTGAGGGGGGCCAGAGACTTAGCAGACCAAGTTTCTGAGAATTTGATTGAGCCAGTGTGGCCGAAATACGATTGATTTTGAATTCCGCGACGTCAAGGCGGGACATTTCGGCGCGAAATTTAGAGATAAAACTGACCTTGATTCTCTCTTCAAGTAAATAGTCTATGATGGTAAAATTAACGACAATAACGACAACAGATCTTTCAGGGAATAGCTTCGCATTTTAAACTGGTTCATTGTTTCACTTTAGTGTCGCTTTAAGTATTGTCTTAATCATCGGTAATTTTCGTTTCCGTACAACCAAGAATTTTTTAACTGCTTTTGCACGGACGATTCCTTATTCTTAAAGAAACGACACGTGAAGCCAAGCGGAAGGCGCATGAGAGAAAATCCAACGGACAATTCAGAGCCCCGGGGGATCACCTCGAAGGAGCCAGGCACGAAAACCTTCCTCAAGGTAACTATTATAACGCGAGGTACAGACGCAGACCGAGGACGGTGCTTTGTGTCGAAGCAGAGGCGCAAACTTATTGCAGTTTGCGCAGCGTCAGGCTAACAACGCGGGTTTGAAACAGCCTCTGACCACGTGATGCGGGCGTCTCACCTGCTGTTTGACCTCGGCAAGAAGCTCGAAAAAGAATGGACAAAACCCGGGAGTCGGTCTCCGAAAAGAAAACAGCGTCCCGCACGCGACGCGAATTCGCGAGGGAAGTTGTTAGTCAAATTGTCGCCATCGCTCACGCCAAGGTCTTCCTTCTTTTGTATCCTTCGCGCGCGTAGTGGGGCGGTAGTGGTGACGAAACGCGACCTTACCTAACGTCGCATATTTCCGTGCCTGGCAGGCACAACTGTATACGGATCCGCGAACCACCTGCCGCCGCCGCCACAGACCGTGTCCGCGCTGGCAGCGTTAGATTAGGAATCGTTACAAGGTTGTCTGGCGCATTAGCTTGCAGACGGTGTTTTGCGCGAGGTCGTTTTTAACAACTGGCGTTGCTTTGGTTTGGACGGTGCCGTAGTTGCGAACGAGTAGGAAATTGAGGGCTTCGAGTCGTTCTGCGCATACGCGGAAGAGCAGGTGCGGGCACGGTGCACGTCCGGCACTCGGTGACATCATGCCGTCTTATTTGCCTCGTTTGCATTCGGAATATTGGAACGTAGTTCTTCGTGCATGCAGCCTAGGCTTAAGAAAATGTGCCTGCGATGCTTACAAGAAATCAAGAGATATTCGCTATTAGTCGCAATTTTCTGCAGGATCATTCAATAGTGTGCGAATTTGCAAGAGTTGGTTACGCGTACTTGACGAATATTGCGAAAATAGAGGCGAACTACGAGAATAGAACAAAGTCTAATATGTGGTCTAATTCTTTTTTTTTGAACAGCTTACATGGTTATTAAGTTCAAAGATGAAAAAGAGATGTGAACTTACCGGACGCCTTCCAAATAAAAAGGTTGCACGATGACTGTGCGTCGAAACTACGTGCTTGTTTTGCTAGATTTCAAAAAGCACAATAATGATTGTTGGGGGTTTTACGTCCCAATACCACGATATGAATATCAGAAACGCCGCAATGGAGGAATTCGGAAGTTTCATTCAGCAGGGCTCTGTTAACACTCTGAAAGGCGCATGCTAACCAACGTTTTCCATCGGAGATAGAGTCCTGCGCACGAAGATTCTTGCGTTTTGATGAGCGGTTCCCTCTACAAGAGTTTCAATAAATTTCTTTTAATAAACACCGCTCGTCATGTGCCTTTTCTCTCTGTCTCTTGCGTTGTTCCGGAATGATTAATAAGCATACGAGAGAAAAAAAAAAAAGAGAAGTTGTCACTTTCAGCTTCCTTAATTAAAGCACAACGGTTAACTTGGTGCATCCCTCGTAACATGGCGACATTATAACCCCGAAAAAGCTTGCACGAAAGAAAAGAAACGACAAATGAATAATGTTACGTCATTGTAGCATCATACTAAGGAAGGATATAAATAGGACCTATGTTTTTTGCAGAGGGGAGTCTTGAAGGGCTAGTTGGTACATGATACTGAGGGGAAACAGCGCAAAAACGGGACGAAGAAAGAATGACCACACAACACAAGCGCTGACGAAGAACTGTGTGTAAGTTTGTTACACCGGAAAATATATAGCTGAAAAACATAACTAAAAGAAACAGAACTAAAACCATCACGTGTGCATAATGATGAAAGATGAATCTGCCACAAGTCGAAATGTCCCAAGCTATCATCTCAAAAACATAACCTCTTTTTCGAGGAGGGCGAGCGAAGGCTCACTGACGCAGATATTTTCTTTCTTCTTGATATGGAACGCTTCGTTGATTTCGCGCTAAAGAAATTAAAAGAAACATTTCAATATCTGAGCAGCCAATAATGTGTGACGTTTTCGTACGAATAACCAGGCACGTGGACCCCACAAGGTTGTTTATAGAAGCGTGCAGACGATCGCGTTGCGATTCGCGTCCGCTCCATCTGATTTATATTATGAAGTATTAACTGCTACAGGGTGTCATGTTACGTACTACAGCACAACGTAAGCTACCAGCGGCAATAGTCAGTTATTTGGGGGGGACCTATTTTTCGCTCTTGCTACCGAACAGAACTATTCTCGCGGAATATTTTACTGCACACCTGTAATTCCGGCTGCACATCAAATGATAACCATTGAAGCAGCGACATAGGCAGAAACGCAATGTGCTTTTTTTTTCTTAATATATTGTAAAGTGATAAAATATTGTATCGTCTCCCGGCTGGCAGGAGTGTGAAACATTTCTAAGTGCGCCAGTATTAATGTAGCCTAAATATTAATGTTAACTTTGTGCATTAAGTTAATGGGAAAGGAAAGAAAAAAATTCACCGGCAATTACAATACCGCCAATTCTGAGCGATAATGGCGATTCGATGATTACGATAATGCCAATTCTGAGCGCAGCTTCGTGTTGGGGCAACGCCCACTGGGTTTGAAGTTTTGGCGATCTGAAGTTGTAGCAATGTAACATTCGTTACATACTGCCACAGAAACTGGCAGCACTCGAGTGCTACGTGCACCACTCTGTGCATTGAAGGCGTCGCGAACCGAGCGAAACGCCGACAGCCCCGTTATGACAAGCGAAGCCAGCTGCAGTGCACGTGCCAGCCCTGCATGCGCACGAGCTCCACCCGAGTGGCCAGCGCGCCTGACGGAGGAAGAAAGCGAGGTTGGAGGCTATAGTGGCTCGTGATATCGACAGACTACGCGTTCGCTCTCTTTCGTCCTGGCTCACTCTGTCACTTACGCCGACGCCAGCCAACAACGGCGACGCCGCTTGACCCAGGAACGGGCGCCTAAGATCTGCACTCTAAAAAGAGCATTGTACGTTATTGTACGTCATTTACGTCAGTATAGATATATACTGTTCCACCGTGTACCAAGAGATCAACACAGGATGCTTTCTACCACAACAATAATTATAAAACAAGTGAAATAAGTGCAAACTTGCTGGGACAACCACAGTCTAAACAGTGCATGTTAGTATTTTGCTCTGTGTAGACTTCCTCTTGCGCCAGTACCGAAAACAGGTTCTCTCTGGCTGCTCGTAAAAATGGATTACCCAATTCAAACTTGACCGAACATGAAAGCAAGTAGACCCTGCTCGTGACCGGGTTCGGCATACGCCATAGTCACGACGCGCCACTCCTGATTGAGCCGTACAAACCGATTGCACGGCGTTTCGAGCTACTTTAGATAGCATAATCACCCAGTCGTGAAAGATGGCGACGTCGTACAACTTGTTCTTATAGGATAGCTTAAGCAGCGGGTTTGTTCGGGAGAGCCTTTGGAGAGCACTGACCGCATAGAATTACGAAGCCATAACGTAGTGTGTAGTTAGTTCCGGCTAATGATTTTCAGATAGATATGTTACGTACACACACGCACGCGCAAAAAAAGAAAAAAAAAAGAAAAAAAGGGCTTGCTTCAATGACCGGTTTACCAACAGCTGGTTCCCCACAAATTTAGATTGGGTAGAAGCTGCTGGCAAAAGTGTAACGTGTGGTCATAAAAAATAGGCAGGGAGTTTTTTTGTTTTCTGTATGAAGCACCGAACGCGCATACAAAACCTGCATTTTCCAGTAGAGAGCCTCAGGCAGAATAGCTCTGTCACTATGTTATCATCGCATTTTTTAAAATTGCTAGCCATATATAAACGCGCGCGTGTGTAAACAACTTCGAAGTCAACTTGAAATGACAGTGCGGTGGTCGAGCGCCCCAATTGCTTATTACGGTAGACGTTACCTCGCTTAACGACGTCGTTTGTTAAGTACGGAGGAAGATAGCCCCCCAAAACTTAAGGGGAGTGACGCTTGGCTGTATTTTAGAGATAACATAATGGCTCACTTAACCCAAGAACAAGAAATGGCAACTCGCAACCGTAATGTCGTGCCATAACAGATGGACGCTCTAACTGTTATCTATTTTGGGACTGTACTGCTCATTAAAAACTCGGCAATGGAAACGGCAGGTGTGCCATCGATGTTAAAATGGTCATGACGAGGTTTAGGTTTGAAGGAGTAGCTTCCGAACGCTTTTCACATATGGCGTCCTGCGGCAATCGTGTGTGCACAATACTTACGCAGCCTCAACAACCTAATGTTCAATGAGTACAAAAAAGAAACAAGTTGAAGTTAATTGCTGATGAATTCAGAGGCAGCGAGGCCTGCTTGTTAAAACGAAAGAGAAATGTTGAAAGAGAATAATTATGTTGTCTGCGAAAGGATGGGTTGTTTTGGCAGGAATCTAGGGAGGAAGATAACTGTGGTAATTAACAACATGATGTGTATGGTTACACGTCTGCCTTAGAGTTGCTAGAAAGGAATTTGCTAATGTACAGGGATGCTGCGGAATTTGGTGACACAGTATATTTGCTGTCAAATGCGGCAAACTAGTTGTCATTTGTGGCCTTGCTGACATCATGCTGTCCTTTTCGGCACTTGCGGTATTCCGGATGCCCCATTTTATGTTCACGCTGTGTACATCGCAAATGTCAAATAAATTTCGCAGTCGTACGCGCGGCGTAATACTGAGAAGTGTAGGAGAAAAATCTAAGCCAGTTTCACCCCCAAGTGAAAGCTGTACGAAGTGCGGAGCATTGTTTTTTTTATTTATTTATATATGAAAAAATATGGGAAGGTAGGCTACGTAAAAGCCGCCTATCCCCACATCATGGCAGTAATATACAAGATACATACAAAGATATGAAAAATAACAAAAACAATAAAAAGGAGAAAAATAATCAGAAGCACTATGTACGGAGATAATCACACTTGTCTAGCGCAGCGGAGCGCGTGGCTGTCGACACTGTTGTTGGCCGCACCTTCTACCTCCCGTTAGCTACAAGCTTACGTTCATGCTTGAATTATAGCACAAGGGCTTAGCATGCGGTATAACCACGTTTGGTATCATTACGGCGTAGGTCTTGGTATATTTCTGCAGAAAACAGCAGCTGCAGCGGCCGGCTGGGCGCTCTAGACAAGTGTGATTCCGACTGTACATATATACAATATAAGGCGCATAATGTATGACAGTCTATGGGCATAGTCCAGTTCACACAGCATGTTAACATCGTGGATAGAGTCCGTACAGATAATTTTATGCACTTACATCTTGACTATTTATTATGCACTTATTTCGCCTGTATTTATCTTGTGTTTATCTGCTCTTATCTGTTTTCTTGTGTTCTTTTCTTGTGTTTATCTATTTTCTCCTCTATCCTGTTCTTTTCGCGTGATTAAGTCCTTTCTTTTACGGTTGTCTATTCCCTGTTCTGTGGTCTAATTTATACTCTTTAACAACGAAGCTGTTCTTAGTAGAGGGTTTCTTGTCCAGGATCCATGGTAACGCTGGTGGGCATCATAAACGGATATGCGCCACAGAAATTGCGTACGTCCCATTACTCACCCCAAGTCCACTAAAAATAAAGGCAATAGTTAGTCCAGCTAATGGGTATGTGCCACAGAAATCTGTGCGACCTAACAGAAAATTATCATCATAAACGCGTATGTGCCAGAAAAATTGGGTAAGTCCCACAACACACAACTTCCAATAAAAAAAGAAGAAGGCAACAGTTAGCCCGACAAACGGCGTGCGTGTTACCATAGTCACACCGCTGTCACGGGATGCTCTGTGGTTATGAAAAGGTGGTGGCTACCCTTACAAAAAATCTTATTGATAAATAATTGAAACGCCATTGCTCAATGTTGACATGTTGTACTGAATAGTCGTTGTCGGTCCATTGAAAAGTCATTGAGTTTATTGTTGACACGTATAGAATATTGGCCACCGATCTTTTACCAAAATTTTATTGACATAAAAGTAGCTGAATGGTTGTCGACTTGTTATTGAAAGTACATGGCGCATTGATTTCATTCATTGACAACTCTAATGAATAATTATTGACTTACAATTGAAGCGGCATTGAAATTCGGTTATGTATTTATTGAAAGTACACGTACTGTAAGTTTTCATAGTTGCTGAGTTTTTGTACATATACAAGTGCAATATGCTACCGCAATACGAACAATGCGTACTGAGGCACATGCACTGAGGCACAGGCCTCAGTAGGCATTGTCCAAAAGGTCTTTCACAGAACTTGAATAAGAGCTCCTGGGTGCGCTTACGTGGAGCGCAAAGCTGTCTGTACATGCGCACTGTGATGTACAACGTATGCTTGCATAAAGAGCTACAGTAGGCTTGCACAGTTCGCGTGTTATAGCAGAAACTTTATCGCCAGCTATCACACTTCAATTCTGCCAAAACACGAGAAAACCTGGAAACACAGTAAACTTAGCGAAAACTAAAATACGGACACGGGCACAAAAGCAAATTGAATTACTCATGCACAGTCACTCGGAGAAGTCAACTTTTTCATAAGTTCTGTGACCTTTCGTTTTCTTTCAAGAGACCCAACAAAAGAAAAACGCAAATGTGCGGACATGTACCTTTATTAAAGCGAAAAACTGCAAAAACCACATCATCAGAGAAGAAAACCATAACTTAATTGGTGTAGCGCTTGTTTCAACATGTAAAAGGGTGAGTCCCTCCTGCAAAAAAAAAAAAAAAATGAAAAAAAAAACGGAAATTGTGACAAATTACTACCAAGAAGTCGGTGTGAAATGACGAAAACTCCATCACATCATACGGCTGCAGAAGGGCGAACATGCTACAAATGACCACGCTGAAGCGACACGCGAGTATACGTTTTTTTACTGCCCCTCTCGAGAGATGCAAGCTTTACAGAGCGCGGATATTAACATAGAAGGGAAACGCTAAGCCACAGCTTTGAAGGCGCGCGTCGACACACACTAGGCAAAGTAACATCAAAGAACATGCAAAAGACGCATAACTCCTCGCCCCGGAACACGATTCAACATTCGCCCTCACATATTCGAAACATTACTAGGCTAGCGCATCCAGCTATCGGAAATAGCACTGTGCAGAAAGACACAACTCTGCCGGTACAAACATTTTCTTGCCCGCAAACTTGCTGGAGACAAAACAAAGAACACGACACCTGTCGTAATAGCGTGTGCCTAATTACGAGGCACAAGCAGTTTTGAAGACGCAAAAAGTGGTGCATGCCCTCGAATGTAAGCGTTAATGCATACCTTGAAACAAGCTCAAATAAGCGCGCCAATATAAGTCAGCATGTTCGAAACTGAACAGAAATGAAACGCTACATTTATATTAGGACAGTTCAATCATGATGGCACAACCCTAACGCAGTCAAGTACTTCTGAAACATGTCACGCATGCAGCCGAAGTAGCAACAAAACACGCGTTTTTATTCATGGTTTTCGAATAAAAGGGTGCACAGGTAAAGAAAACGAACTCACCTTCAACGATGGAGCCCGTAGTTTCTTAATCCGTATATTCCAGGAGTGGTAAAAGCACATCAAGGTGATCGCGTCCATTCCTGCAGCTAAGCAGAAATGAAACTGCGAGAGTCGCGCACGCAAGCTGAGACGTCCATTTCTCCGTCGGAACGATTACGGAACTAAGCCTCACAGTCCGCGCAGCCGCCACTCGCAGACAAACGTACTTGCATGGAGGTCCACAACTGCTGAACATGCCACGAAGTAGCTTCTTCACAAGTTCGTTCATACCTTCCATGAATCACGGTATTTACACTGCACGAAACAAAGCGAGAGGAGGCGAGCGCGCCACACGCGACCGTCACGTCGGAATTCAATGCGCTCAACTGACACAGACGGCAGGGCGGATATCCATCCGCGCTGTCGTTGTCAACGCCGCTGCGAAGCCCGTTAGGTAGTTAGGCTGTTATCGCTGTTATTAGTTCCGTAAAGCTTACTGGTTAAAGACCTTTGAACACTTCATGATTATGACTGCTGACGCAATTCAACACCTCACAAATTTATCCTCTTGCGCGCTACTTTCTTCGTCGCAATATGACATGGCGCGCAGGCTAGCAAGTAGCAACATGTTGCGGCGTTGCCGCGGTTTCTGCAAGGAGCGCATGGCGCGGGTGGCGTTCGTTCGCCAACAGCAGGAGTAGTAATAAAACAAAATGGAAAGGGAAGATAGTCGCCGGTACATCACGTTCATCTGATATCTCGTTGCGGTGAGGTTTGAGATACACGGTCTTATCGACACCGCGTGCAGGCAGGCGTCGCATTCTGCGCCGAGGCCCCCCGCGATCCGTTGGGAGATACATTTATGTCATCTCATCGTGTTGTGCGCGTTCGCGGCGGTACATGAATGATGCCTACCTTAAAAAAACTGCATATGAACGTTATATTCTCAAACCACTATTCCTTTGGGGCCACCGTAGTCGAGCAGTGCTTGCCATAAGCGTGCGCAGGCGACCCCTTCAGGGGGGGGCGAAGGCAGGCGAAGGTTCATCGCAGCGCCCCCCCCCTCCCTATTAAGTCAATGTATGGGGCAGACATTGCGCCCCCCCTCTTAGGTAACTAGGGGGGGGGGGGGCGGCCGCCCCCCTGCCCCCCTCGTGCGCACGCCTATGGTGCTTGCAGTTCTGGGCTGTTGCCGAATATCTATCGCGGGTTCCATCCCGGCCGCGGCAGTAGCATTTTAACGGGAGTTCGTTAAAGAGATCGTTATGCAGAAATCCCGGTGTCGATGGTGGCGTCGACTTCAATGTGGAGCGAAAGACCAGCGTTGGCCCTAAAGCGAAAATTTGAGGTAGATGCAAATAAAGAGAAGAGCCGTGGGTCGTTTGCAGTTTGGCTTTGCGGCACAGTAAGTCTCCACCGAGAAGCGAGAGCAGGCTAGCGATTGTGAAAGCGATATGGCGCGTGCGCGCTTCTGTGTGTGTATGTGGAAAGGGGGGGGGGGAATAACGCGTAAGGGGGTCCCCCCATTTTTTTTTAAAGTAGGCAGAAAAGCTGGAGGCTGATTTCCTTCGATTCAGGTGCATGTTAAAAAGTCCCAGGTGTTTGAACTTTCCGGAACCCTCCACAGCGGAGTGCCTCACAATGATATTGTGGTTTTGGCGCATACAACCCCAGTAATTAATTAATCAAGCTTTCTTTGTGTATTCAGCTGCAGTGCAGTTACTGCCCACGGCTGTGTAGATGGACGTTACACTTTTACTGCGTTGTTTGCGTTACTGCAGCAAGAAGTCAGCTATAGCATCGTTGCCGCCTGAATAGTCATGTGGTTAGTCGTTCGGTTAGAGCTAATTAAACGGACAGGCTGGAGAAATCACGTTGCCAAACGTGTATAGCTAGTACGCAAGCGATAGAAGACCGCATATGCACAGGACGTTTGTAATATGCGTTGTATTGGGGTATGCGCTGCTTACTTGGGGGTGGTTTCATCCATAAAAAGGTTTTGATACTTTACAGGCTTGGCAATGCGCGCTCATACATACACTGCAACTCAATAAAGGCGCAACGATAAGTCAACATTTTTTGTCAATGACTTTTTCGTTTATGTAATCAACAGAAAAAAACCATTGAGTATATATTGACCAACGTCAAGACATCTTGCCAAGTCGTTGAAAGTCGGTTGATTCAATGAATAGTGACCGGAATGTCAACAACAACTCAATAGTCATTTTTATAAGGGTATACTACCACCTCACAGCTTAACAGAGATTGTTAATAACGAGCTTCTTTGTTCCATAGAATTGTGTCTACGCTGGTGTTCCGCTATCGCTTCGCTGCCTCGGACAGATGAAATAGCCCTTCGGTGACGCTGGCATTAACGGACAAGCGCCCGCTGGCGTTCCAAGCGCGCAGCCTTCTCGACTTATGTGTATCAAATATGGGACCTGTGTGCCGCCAACACGAGACAAGAGGCTGCGCGACATCAACTCGAGACATGAGATGACGACAGAGCGGTCCGCAGCCGAAGCGGGAATTTTTGGGTAAATACCATATATTAAGGCGAAAGCCTTTAATGTCTCATACTCACGTCCGTCCGTCCGTCCCTCCGTCCGTGCCCTGGCACGGTGCCAGGTGCCGCCGGGGCGCGCCAACAGATGCCCGTAGAGTCGGTCGCGCCTCGCGTCGGACTCTACCACGCTCGCGCTTTGCTTAGGTAACGTTGCTGTGCCCAGCGTGTTCAATCATGCAAGAAGGGAGACGCGCGTATCGCTTTCCGTTCTGACCGACCCCGTCTCAATGAGCTCAGGCGTTCGCCGAAGACACTTTGGAATTCACAAAATGTCCCTCAATTTTTAAACAAAGCCACCTAACTACCCATTTAGGGTTTGCTGGCGTCTCCTATTTGGGGCCATCTAGCAGATACCCATAGAGTGCGAAATAGCTGACTTGAAGCAAGCAGGATCGTTTACTTCATCGTTTTACTATCGTTTTACTTCTGTTTTCACGGTATTGATTGACACAGCCTCCACGATGAGTCGAAGTAGACGCAGAAAACGGTCTGAAGTTCGATAAGAGTTGCAGAAAAAGCCACCACTTCACTAATAGAGATTTCGAAGCTTCAAAGATAAGTGGCTTATACACCAGAACACAGCGAGTTCAGTGTGTGCCGCCATAATAGGCAGCACGTCGCGCCACCTGTTGCATGCGCGGCGAAGCAACACCTGGAACTGCCAGGCTAGCAGACGCTCTGCAGTTCAAACGCGAAACCTCCCAGCCCAAGTATGGCTGTAAGCATGTCTCGCGCTTTTTCCTCGCCTGGAAATTTGTGCTGTTTTCTTGTGAAACGTTGAGAAGACCTTCCTCGACGATCCGGAATGTCTACAGCACGTGCATTGCTGACTGCGGAAGCAACTTTATCGGGTACGTACTATCGCGATGCAAAGAAACGTGAACGGCGGAAAGCGTGGCTTTCGACTCGGTCGAACTGCGACATGCCTTGACTGTCGCTAAGCAAAACTTGTGCGTTCAGCCGGTGTCACCGTAGCGCTAGAATCCCGCCTCCGGCTTGCGCTCATGCAGTGCATATGTATATCATTTGCCAGTCATGCCTGGCACTCGGAACCCACACACGCGGTGCACGCCGTGCGAAAGTGCCAGCCAGCGCAAGATGTAGTGCTACGCCGGCTGAAAGCACAGATTCGCCTAGCGACAGTCAAGGCATGTCGCAGTTCGACCGAGTCGAAAGCCACGCTTTCCGTTGTTCACGTTTCTTTGCATCGCGACAGTACGCCGTTACATTTGTACTAAACGTGCGCAGTGTGCGTGCACGCGTGAGTCCTAATACCTCCTATTATTGGCATGCGGCCTGCGAAAGAGTACGACAATGATTTGGTGCCGCATACTACAGGCATACTGCACGCAAATTACTGCTGTAAAGCGAAATAGCTGGCGTCACGTTTGAATACACGCAGTAAGTGTACTTACTCGTACACTTTTACTGGGCTTGTAGTTTTTCCTGTTGATTGCAATTATCCACTGGCGGCGGAGCTCGTCGTTTTTCGTTGCGGATGGAAATCTGCGCAATCTGAAAACACCGCACCGGCACGACTCCCATGTTGTGTTGTCATTTTCACAGACAGTGCTGAGTGATATCTCCCTCTTGCGCTGATTGTTTTCGCATCCAAAGACAGCGCAGTGGTGCCCAGACGACTTCTTGTAAGCAGGAGCGGCGTGGATAGGCGCTTTCTCGTATTTTAAGGTCCCGGACACGCCGCTTACCATGTAACAGATACACGCCTTGGCAGTTCTATACAAACATGGCGTCTGGGTGCGAGAGTATGCCGCCGGGAGCCTAGGTGCCTGGGTGTGAGATAGGCGTGCTCTGGTCTATAGGTCGCATGTGACGTAACACAAATCAAGACAAAAAATGCTCAGTTTCCCCTCGCCCCATTAGGAAGTTATTTGTTTATTGTTTTTTTTAATGAGCGGAGAGAGAGAGAATAAAAAGAGAGAAAGGCAGGGAATGAGCGGAACTTTGTGTTTTTCCTTATAGGCAGAAAATGTTGATACTGGATTACCCATGGGACTCCCACGGAGACATAAAAACAACTTTTCAAGAACGGTAGGGAAACGGCACTTTTGCCTTATTATATATTATGTATTTTTTTTTATTTCGGTACAATTAAGAAAATGTACGTATAAAATGTATGTATGAGGTATTCGTCGAAGTGGGCAAGTGCCATTATGAAAAAATGAATCACCACTATCGTCATCATCAGTCACTGCGTAGCGTTGTGGTTCTGAGCCAGCATGTAGAAGAGATAGAAGAAGAACAGGTTGTGCGTTGGTTTAACTATTACCTGAAGCCTACTCGTAAAACTCTACACAGAGAAGTAGGTCCTGGAACAGACCCGGCAATGCGTCCCTGCACGAGACCACATCATGAACTAGACACGCAAACATCCTTGGGATTTGTTGACAACCCATCGGCTCTTGAAGACTGGCTGCGTCGTATTGCTGCCGCTTGTGTGGACCGTCTTCGTGGTCTCTCTTTCTGCCGTCTACCTAACGAGGCCTTCGTCAGTGTGGGTGCAGCCGTCGCCTGACAACCATGAGGACCTCCGGGACGCGGTGCGCTTGGATGACGGGGCGAGCACTGCCACCCGGAGAGGCGATCTCAAATCCTCAATTGTTAGAACGACAGACTCGACAGCCCGGCCAACCAGTAACGTTGCCGAACCACGGGTAGGAGTAGCCGCGACTTCGTCACCCGAGGGCGTTGAGGTGGTCAACCGAAGCGGCACGGTAATTTGTGTGATCAACGTAACAAGGCTGATCGTCGCAGAGTCATCACCGACCGTAGCTGAGTCAACATCCACGACCAGTTCGTCCTCGGTGCAGGCCAGTAGTGTTATTGCCGATAGGATTTCGAATGTGGCCGACCGCACTGATTCTTCATCGATTACCACCGAAAGACGGCTGTTCAGCGCAAGCACACCGAGTTCGACTGAGGTAACCCAACCAGAGTCTTCGGCTCGTTCTTCAGTGGAGTCGTCAGGAGTTTTAAGTAGCTATTCGACCTCGGGAAGCTTTCCCACCGGAGACCAAAGAGACAACACAGCCGCGGACTTCCGCATTGACGCGACAAGTAGGAAGTCTCCTTCAAGTGGGCCCACCCGTACGTTCAGTGCGAGCACGACAGCGACCGGGGCACTTACCTATGAAAGCACAAAAGGAACCAGCTTGGAACATCTCGGAACACCGTCGCCATCTCTGGCATCCTGGACGTCATCGACGACTCTTGCTTCGCTGAACAGTAAACTCACCCCAACATCCACCCCTACGTTCAGCGCGAGCACGACGGTGACCGGGGCACTTACCTATGAAAGCACAAAAGGAACCAGCTTGGAACATCTCGGAACACCGTCGCCATCTCTGGCATCCTGGGCGTCATCGACGACTCTTGCCTCGCTGAACAGAAAACTCAACTCAACATCGGTAAGCCGTTTGACTGCGAATAGCATTTCTTCGACTTACGAATCACTAGCTACAACCTCAACAACCTTCCGTGAAAACACTGCAAGAAATTGCCGAAACTTCAAAACATAGCCAGGAGTCGTCGCTAGCTAGCGCTGTTGGAACAAGGCACGCCAGTTCACACGACGCAACAACTGTGAGGCCTGACGGCTCCTCAACTACTGCTTCATCAGCTATTTCGCAATCATATATAACAGAGTCTACGGTGTACGAACCCACTATAGTTACAAAACTGTCTGTTCCTGTGGATAACACGTCCAAGACCATTAAGCACGATAATACGACTACATCGGAGTATGATGACTACGCTGAAAATTTGACAAGCTCGCTTGAGTCGTCCTCGGGGCCTTCCAAGCCTGGTGCCTTAACTTCGAAGGCTGGTGATCATCGATTTACATTTTTGTACAGTTCTACGCCAGAAGGTATATCATACATTTATTTCGGTAATGATATTACGTTGACGCAAGTCGACGGTCGCAACGAGACTTTGCCCGCAGAGTTTGAGAACCTGTCTACACGTGATCGGTTTACGTTACCGTACAATTCTACACCAGAAGGTATAACATACATAGATTTCGGCAGTGATATTACGTTGACGCAAGTCAAGGATCACAACGAGACGTTGGCCGCAAATTTTGAAAACCTTTCAACACGTGATCGGTTTACGTTATCGTACAATTCTACGCCAGAAGGTATATCATACATAGATTTCGGCAGTGACATTACGTTGACGCAAGTCAACGAACACAACGGGACGTTGGCCGCAGATTTTGAGAACCTTTCTACACGTGCTACGAGGCTCCCTGACCCCAAGTCATCGCGTGTTTCGCAACGGAAAGAATCAGCTGTTTCAGTTTCAACTGAACTCTTCGGAACTACCAATCAGACGGAAGCTGGAAATGTGTCAAAAACGACAAATTTTGTCCCTTCATATGTGCCTACGGAATCGCTCGAGACAAATAAGACGGGAGAACAACGAGAGGAAACTAGCACCACAGAACAACAAAAGTTCGCCACAGGCAGCAGGGCGACAGTGTATCGGCTGAGTACGCAGAACACGCAATCTGTGGAGCCTTCCCATTCACAAAGTACGTCGCGAAGTACTGAAGGTGCTGAAAGACGCACAAAATGGAACACAGAATCGCCGCCAGTCCATCATCCATCGCCAAGAAAGCGGTTAACCTCGATACGACCGCCATCAGTTGCGTCTGCGCGTACGCTTCCATCTTCAAGGATTTCGAGGAATCACACAGCAAGTCCTTCGGCCAGCGAAAAAGATAACATCGAAACCTCTTTCAAAGGTGCTACGTCAGTGCGTTTCACGCCAGCGCAAACGCTTGTAGACCTTATAAGTGTCCACAGCGGGACAAACGGTTTGGGATAACAACCAGTCATCTACCGCACCTTATGTCAGTGCCGTTCCCGTGGATCTTATCGATGTCGTGAGCATGATTTCTCTATCTGATCAGAACGTCACCGATGCGTCGGAGTTGACTCGTGACATTGGACAATCAAACGCAACTCTGGAATTGGGGCGCCCAAGAGACGTCGCCTCAGCAATCAGGGAGCCGTCAGGCCGGCCACAACGCATTCAGCGACCCATTTTCCTTATCTCACGAAACGACCCGTGAAAATAACGATCATGCTGCCAGCGATAATGTGACGTACCGCCGTCATGGGGAAGACATTTCGGAAGGTAACAACTCGCTATACACCCAAATGCCACTCTCTATTCCAGAAATAGCAAGTAGCGACGAAGGCATATCACCGGCTCAAATAAAGATCATAGTTCTACCGAGAAATGCGACCAAGAAGAGGGCGGCCAATCTCTACGGCTACGACATCGCTCTATTACGGTGTTGTGTCACGGACGAAAAATAATGCTTCGGTGACGTCAAAGATTACTGAAGGCCGCAGCACTTCAAGTGCCTTTAGAGGTACGGAATCAATGACCAAGATAACATCGAAATCCTAGCATTTCAGATATTACAACAAGTTTTCACGAAAGTACCAGCGTAAACGCAGTTACCGGCAATCAATCAATACAGAACGCATCAAGCGAAGAACAGTGGCTTACTCAGAGAACTTTGGATGTCTACGGCTTGTCACTGGAAGATATTGCTCCGGCGCGTTCGTATGAAATACTCAAGTCTAAAGCGGACAGCAGTTATACTAGCGCAGCAACTGTGAGAAAGGCGGAATATCCACTACGGCGCGCAAATTTGATGGATTCAGCAGTTCACACTGGCCTGCGAAAGCTGACAACACTTACACGTGCTGGGAAACGGCACACCGTCACCCAGACAGCCTCGATAAGCGATACCGCTGGCATGAAACACAAGCTTGTCATAACCAAAGCAGCAGCAGCAAAAAGTCGTGAAGGCCAGAGTCGCAAACTTCCGGCGAATTTGAATTTTGATCACGAAACAACGCTGGGTGACGCTTATTTTCGTAACCTCATGAAAGACGATCTCGGCGTTTGATTGACATGTTTTTGTATTGAATACATCACGTTCTCGTAGTGAAGTTGTTTGTGAGCTTGATATTTTCATTCGTTGTTCTAATAGGTTTCGTTGAAGCCGTCTGTTTGCCCGACATCGTCTTTTGGGGTAAACCAATAGTACTGACAAGGCAGTGGCGTTGTGCGGATAGGCGACAAATCGTAAGTACTCGGGGTTATGAAGAAACCTGGTTTTGTATTATGTCAAATTCGCGCGTAATTTATTTATCGTCTTCGAACAGTCTAAAGGGAAGTGACAAAATTCAAGCAATTTTACCGATTCCATTTATAACCATGACAGGGAAAAGTCCATGAACTATATCGTGGACAATAGCAATCGTGTGTGTGTCGTTTTGCGTTTGTTATGTGTTCCCTGTAAGAACCGAACTCTGAAGCAAGCGGAATACCTAAAACAAAATTCGACAGATCCCACGTATCATGGCGTCAATGTCATGCGAAGCATGCAGAGGGAAGGGTACTGCGGTGTAATTTTTTATTGAGCGAAACTTTACAATATGACGCTAAAGAAACTCTTAAGGCGATACTTCGGACCATATCGAGTATCGCGACCGTTGAGTGACGTTACTTACGAGGTCGTCCCCGACAGTCCCTATTGCACGAAGCCTCGCCAGCACCGGCCTGATTCTACATGCAGTACGCATGAAGTCCTATGTCAGCGACTGACTGTGCGTTTTCATAAATCGGCGGCTTGATGTAGCATCGGGGCGATGCTCCTAAAAGGAGGGGCAAGTGACACGTGTATATACGTAAAAGACAAGGATGATGGCGATGTTTTGTAGACTCCGGCTAGTGGGACTGTAGGTTTCGGGGAGAAAGACGAAGAAGTAGTTTTCTGTACAGCTGATTTTGAACACGCGGTTTCGCTGTCGCAAGTTGATCGAATCTTTTGTTCGCTTTGCATCGCGACAATATGTACAAATGTACGCACAGACATATGTTGAACAGCCGCATATGCTCTCTACAACCAGTTGCTTACAGTTGCGTAATGATGCCAACACCAGAAGCGGTAAGCTCATATGTAGCGCTTGTGCTTGCGAGGATGGTATATCATCGCCGCAGGCACAAGCGCTATACATATCCCTGGCTAGTGCTACGTAGACCAACTTTTGTGGATGGTGCTTCAGTATACAAGTGACGTTAACCCGACGTGACGCCTGTATCACAGGAGTACATATGTGATGTCTATACATTTACAAAGCCAGCACTGCAACCACAATTGATGTTTCACGAACACTATCGTACGCCTGCATAGGGCTTTTTTCCAAAGCAGTTCCGTGTCCTGGCGTGGCTCTGTGGTAGAACACTCGATTGCCACGCAGAATGCTTTGGTTCGATTCCTGCTGGGACCTTGATATTTATACTTTGCATTCGTCCGGGTCAACGCTGCCGATGTCAGCTTTTTCTTAACACTCTCGCATTTAAATTCGCAATGCTGTTCTCGCCATTCCTGGGTAGATATAAACTGTCAAACACCTGTGGCGCATACCCGCATACCGCGGCCCGTGGTATATGGGTGTGTGCCACACGTGTCCGCAGGAAAGAGTTTGACGACGTACGCGACAGGATTTTCCCGTTATTCATGTCATGACCAGCCAGACAGATTCGTCAATACCTCTTACACTTCCATACAAATTTTGGTCTACCGAAGCTTAGGAGGCTATCACGAGAAAACCCAGACGTAGGCAGCTAGATAGATTAATAGACACGTAGATAGAAACGCTCAAAGTGCCTGCAGTTCGCTAGTAAATGCTTCGCACTTAATTCCACGTCTATATTTTCAAACCTACGTGTTAAGTGTGAGCTGAGATTATCACTTTATAAGTAATGAAACATTTAAGCAGCTTCACGGAATTAACGTCGCGAAGGCTGGGCAAACAGCGCAGCTGGTGGCATATTTTTGCTATTTAATTGCTTGACTTCGCTCTATTGTGGTTTTGCCACCGTCTGCACTTTTTAGCCCGTCTTCACGACGTCTTTAGGGCACATCCCCGGCTAGGTTAGTTATAGACAGCTTATTTCTTAATGGAATGGAGGTGAGTAGGGGGCTTGCCCTATTTTTTAATTAGACTTCGTTTTCCTCCTTCACACCTACTGCACCACACCGTTCTCGTGTGGTTCGTCACACGAGCACAGCCACAGTATCAAGATAACTGCTGCCGCAATCAAACACCAAGAGGTTCTCCACGATTTAGCGACAGTGACTCATAACGTATTGCAGCTTCGCTTCGCAGTTAGTATATGTGAGGTTTTGTTTTCATCCAGCATATCATAATAATGGCTTTGATCCACTACGTGGTGGTTAGGCGAAAATACAGCTGTTTATAAGAGCCAAATCTTGGACATGAAACAATGTAAGGAGCGAAAAGAAAAAAAATGTTACAAATTATCACTTATTTATCTAAGCTACGATTGGTTAGTCAACCGTGGAAGCTCAGAAATTACAAAATTTATTTGATATATTTTTGTAAGAAGGAGCTACATGTTCTTTTTTAAGAAGGAGCTACATGTCAGTGAAATATTATCTTTATTAGCTTGTCAAAATTTAGAGCAGCTTATTTTTATTTCTCAAATTATGGTGGGTTTTCATGTTTTCAAAAAAATATTTCGTGTTCCGCTAGTAAATATATCATGTTTAAATACTAAAATACTACACGATATATGTAAAAAAATATAGAAGAACTTTTAGATCGGTATAGTAACTAAATTTCAAGATTTGAATCCTCGCAACGCGCCAGGCGGACGAAGACGCAGAAGAAGAATTCATCTCTGCCGCAAAAAGTGGACTATGAGCGCACCAACTGGTAACGACCTGACAAACGACCCGACAAACGACCCAGACGCAAGCCAGACCGAATCAACGAGCACCATGACAGACCTACGCTCGAGCCACCGCATGATGAAGACGGGTTGCATCATCTTTTTTCCATTGGTGATAACGTGCCTGATAGCAGCCCTCTCGCTCGTCTACACCACCGCAATGCACGATCAGCACTCTGTACATCCTCGTGCGGGAACCAGCGTGACGGAACGTCACGCCACCGACGTCCACGACGCAGCGACGAGGCCAAGGTGGGTTTCGGAAGCCACGCCTGTTCACAGTACACCCGACAAAAGGGTAGCCGTGAAAGACCAAGCTGCGACGTCTCTATCGCCTTTCTACGACAGAGAAGGAGACATCGCCTCCAAGTTAGGAAACCTGACGCGCGGCATCGCTACGGCCCCATCTTTGGGACCTTCCGAAGTGAGCGCGAGGACCGGCTGGCTTGCCGTCGCCGCCAGCAGGAACGCGTCGAAGACCACTGCTAAGAAGGTTTGGTTCGCGGTGTACACTAGGGGGAAGTTGACGAGCTCTCCTAAGGTCGTCTCCACAGTGCGTTGGACTCATTCCTTTCCAGCCACCGTGCAACGAATTAATGTGGATTCTCTGGATAACGAAGATATCAACAACATTAACGACAATGTACACAAACGCAAGTCCAGGGGAAGATCCAGGAATGATCCGACCAGTCGCCAAGAGTACACAAGGACCACGGACCTACTTGACCTTCTGGGCGTCCTGGATACTTCGGCGCCTCTCGTGAACTTGTCTGGAAGCGCCAAGCGCGAGAAAATTCAGTAAGGGGAAGAAAGTTGATGATGCGATGGGTCGTCGCTACCGTCTCCAAAGCAAGGGGTTTACCAGATCATCGTGGAAGCGGCCCACCGTAGGTAAGATATGAGCAAGCAGAAGAGGACGTTCTTGTAGTACGTCGTTTCTGTGATGCTCTCCGCTGTCATTCCTTCCAGATTCATTCATGGGCAGCGCAAAACAGACAATACACGAGAACGTGTATTGCCTGTTGTGCTTTCAAAATGTTTTTCACTGAGAAGGTATGCCTCGCGTATTGCTTGTTGTACGCTGCTGTAGAATAGACAAGTTGAAACTCGCCCGCCTTCCGGGACACAATCCCCAGAGAGTTTGGTGTATGCCTTACACAGAAAGCCTATGGATTTTAATTCTGACAGTTACTCTCCTTATGGAAGTCGTGTCTTACCTGTAAGCTAGCCATGTGACTTGAAGACACACCTTAAAACGAAGTAGTCCAGTTGTATGGTTATTTCTAAACTTTTAGGATGGGGAGGCAATTGGTCCTATGAAATTATACTATTGTTACTAAGTTGACGTCACTTGTATCATTTCAGGTGAACGAAACAGCCAGTTCATTCGCAAGATTTCCACTCCCGCTATGCGGGTGCGGACCCGTCGTCTGCCTCTCTTTAAACGACCCAGAATGACAACGAAGAAAGCACGTTACGTATCTGCGAAGCGACGCGGCAGTGCTGCAGTTAATGATTTTTACGAATAAAAGACGAGTAGGAATTCTTTTTTTTTTTGCTTGAGAACATGGTGGGTCTAGGATACTAAGGCATGACCAAACATTGCCAAACTGATTGCGAGGCGTGCCTGCTTCAAATGCAGGATTCCTTTGTAATAGCGTGGCAAAGAAGGAGGACGCACAAGGAGAGAGACATCTGAAGGCAGACAACACTGTGTGTCGTCAGATGCCCCCTTCCCTGTGTATCCTTGTTCTTCCCTACCCTATTACAAAGTGAAGAAGATATACCAAAAATCCCACATCGGTATTTTTGCTGTATTTCCATTCACACGCCCCGTAATTGCAAACGTGACTCCAGCGTGAAAACGCAAAATACGCATCGTGATGCTTTACCGTATCTTTAACGAAATCTTCCTGCAATAGAGCGTAAAAAACGACCAAAAAATGTACTGATACCAACCATGGCTGGCCCGTCTTAAAAATGTAGAAGTCCTGTCACACACGCTGAATGACTTGCTGATAAAGGCTTCGTATATACACTCGTATACGACTTCGTGGGGCTGGTTTGTACCTCTACCGTATCCAAGTTATTGCAGTAGAAGTGTGAGCACCATTGAATAATGCAAAAGCGAGAGATGCGTGAACAATAAGCTGCGTTGACCGCATTACGACAATAAAATCACGACAGCGTTGCGAATGCGGAATAAGAACCTTAGGCTTGCATTGCACTCGCTTGCTCAATGAGGCTAGATATTGGACATAGAATCAGCTTTAAATTAATGCATACCACAAGTCGGTTACTGCGGCGTCGAAGCGAAATCGTGTTATGCCGGCAAGATGAAATGTAGTGCGCGGCAAGAGCACAGCAAACAGATTCGGAGACCACAACTCCCGCAGCCGTCAACAAAGGCGCCGGAGAAACATTATTCGAAGAATTTAGCATGAAAGTCAGCCTAGAATTGGTTATTGTATGCCAGTTCTAATGATGCGAGCTCTCATGAGTGCACAGTAATTTATTCAAAAATAAGTCTTATTCTCAAGAATCTGTTTTGACGCGGTGTGCACCATCGTCATATGATGTCACTCTGGTGCTCGCATTGCCCTGAAGGTCGTTCTTGGTGTCGTGCATGAATGCCTGCATGTGGAGAGAAGAAAAAAAGGAAATTAAAGTTATGGTGTCCACTTGCAGCGTTTTCATTGCGCACGTTCCACTTGATTGGTATAAAGCAATGCTCATGCTGCCATTCATGTGTCGCTTTTGATGCATGCTGGTCTTTGTTCTCCGAATGACTGACTTTTTTAACGTCATAAACCATAGCGCAAATAAGAACACGGGACAAGAAAGAGACGAGGGCAGGCGCTCTTTCTTGTCCCGCGTTCTTATTTGCGCTATGGTTTATGAAGAACGATGAACAACCAACAAGCCCAAACGTTCTCCCTTTTGACTTTTTAACACAGGTGATACTTGAAGCAGTGAGTAACAGTTCCTAAATAAACCAACTTTACCATCTGGGGTCATACTATCACGAGAATTCAACGACAACTTGCGAATAAAGACTCGGTGCTTAAACGTTTTCACTCGAAGAATTATTGAAGTACTTACTGGTATTAAATTGACAGCGCAGAGAGCATGAAGTACCTAATGGTGAGCAGGAGCAATGCAATTTCCGGCTGCACTCATGTAAGTATAGCATGGTCGATTTATTTGCGATTGACCCAATTAACTGGTTTCTGGACTACATATAGTATCATAATAAAATATTGAGTCTATATCAGATGAAATACTGCGAATGCGTGCAATGTGCGCAAACTCGCTTTGGTTGGTTGGTTTGCGGGGTTTAACGTTCCAAAGCGAATCAGGCTATGCGAGACGCCGTATGGTGCAAGGCTCCAGATAATTTAGAGCGCCCGGGCATCTTTAGCGTCCACTGGTATCGCATGGTACACGCTTCCTCTAGCATTTCGCCTCCTTCCTCAGCGCGTCCGCTGTGGCCGGGATCTAACCCACGTCTTTCGGGTCCACAGCCTTATATATAGCACCGTAGCGACCGTACCGCGGCGTCAACCACGCTTTCAATGATATTAAATGTAAAACATTGAATCGATTTAGATTGTTAAAATGTTCTCTGAGAACTCTAATGTCATTATTTTACCGTCATAATTTTATTTGATAAAGAAGAAACTCAAGGTGAAAGTACCACTTTTAAATTTTGCTCAGAAATCTACTCACGTGACGTCACGGATTTCAAAGTGTATTTGTGGCATTTTCGCTCAACAAAATTTCCTGAAACTTGGTATGTTAAATCTATGGCCGCCTGAGAGGTCAATCTACTTAACTTTTACCGATTAGAAGCTGCGTAGGCCGTAGTAAACGCCGTGAAAATTGATAACGTCACGGCGTTTGATGCGGGAACTTTCAGGTGGCGTCGCCACTCGCATTTTCTACTAACAACCGAAAAAGTGATTTTCCTCTTTAGTGTCCCTTTATTATAAGGAATAAGCAACAGTGAGCAGTATAGCTTTCTGTGGAATATTGCAAGCAGTTCTAACTAATACATGCTACATGTACAGAGAAAAAAAAATCTTCAACAAAACTAAAATGTAACGCGCGCCATCAGCCTCTTTTGCTGTTTAACTTGGCAGTTTGTGCAAGATGAATCATCATTTTTGTTATCTTTATATCTCGTACGTTTCAGTAACAAGCTATGCGAACTGAAATTCGTAAACTGGGGGTGGATGCTGCAGCCTACGTTTCGACAAGTGGACTTGTCTTTTTCTTCCCCTTCTTGCCTTTCTTTTTGGAAGCTAGGCGAAAAATTATACCAAACAATATTTCTTACGCAGTATACACCAAATGGCGGGACACGCAGAACCACACCAATATGGGCCTCCGTTAAACTTTTAAAACAGTATTAATGCCTTTTATTACATTTATTAAAGGTCTTTGCATGTCTTTAATTAATTCGGTGTGCTAACTATACAGCACGTCACTAAACCATGTCGTAGTTCTGGAACACAAAAACATGGTTTTAGTTAAATTTCCTCTTGTTCCTATCAAAGTCTTAGATGCTCATTCGTTACAAAATAATACCAACTTGCTCACGGAACTATTGTTCTGACATCGCTGCGGCCAAGACACACATGCCCCTGATTTGCAATTTTCACTACTGACTAATTTGTGTAGGTTTTGAAGCACGAAGGTCGAGGTAAATGAAGTTAGGTTTATAACACAAAATTAAGTGAGATTGCACACTACAAAAGATGAAAAATGGACACACTTGAACACACTGCATTCAGTCGCTTGTCATTTATTCGCGTACATTTTTCGATTTTCATTCAGTCTCACCTTTACTTTGCATATAGACATCTGCGGGGTTCTTCCGTGCTTTGCAGATTTATAAGTGCCTAATTTTTTTTAATTATTTGCCTAATATTGCAGATACCATGTTATTTGCAGGGCGTTTCGGCGTTAACACTGAGTTTTATCGACAATATGAAAACATTCAAACCATTGTCAACAATTTGTCACCCACGCTAGAGTTAATATCATACAAGCTGTGCATCCTGGACGTTTTCAACGTCTGTAGTTAGCTTTTCGTAGCTTTCAATGACACGCATTCTTTTTCGCAAATGTCGTACAGCTTGAGAAACTGTACGACGTTGATATTTCGGAATGTGTAACTGACAATATGGTGCGGCTTACGCTCAGGGAATCCGTGACAAAATACGGCTTAGTCACTCCGTTGTTTTGTTCGCAGTCCTCGCTGAAGCAGAGAAACAACGTGTCCACTGCCACCTGGAAATAAACGACATCGCCTTTCCAGTCACCTCGCTTATGAGACAGTTTAAAAATTCAAGGACACTTTTTACATTCCAAAGTGTGTTCGGCGAAAGCTTGTGGCCATTCGGACTGACTATGCCATGTCTTTTTTTCTTTTAAACTCTCAGTGGGATGGCACACAAACGGAATGTGTGCCTGTTTTCTTTTTTAATTTTTTACCACGAATTGCAGAGAGACGCGAGACTAATCTGCCTCCGTTCGCATGCATTAGTATTTTCTCGCGCTTTGCGCATCGTGCAAACGCCATCCACGTTCCAGCGCTTAAATTGACGGACACTTTGTAAATTCCAAAGTGTGTTCCGCGGACGCCTGTGTCCATTGAGACGGGGTCGGTCAGAATGGAACGCGATGCGTGCGTCTCCCTCCTTGCATGATTGGAAACGCTGGGCACAGCGACGCTACGCAAGAAAAGCGCGAGCACTGTAGAGTCCGACGCGACCGGCGTCCGTTTGCGCACCCCGGCGGCCACCTGGCACCGTGCCAGGGCTCGGATGGAGGGAAGGACGGACGGACGGACGGACGGACGGACGGACGTGAGCATGAGACATTAAAGGCTTTCGCCTTAATATGCTGCTGAAATGCTGCGAAGTCAAGTCCCGAGTATTAAAGCACGGCAGGTAGCCTAAGAGGCTCACTTCGATTCAGTCAGTCAGTCAACAAACTTTAATAAGGTCCAAAGGAACTACAAGCTCGTAGTTGCGGGCCGCGCCCACGTTGGGACCGGAAGACCATGGTCCTCCGCCCGTTCGCGGGCCCTTTGGACAGCCCTTAGTTGTTCCTGGGGTTATTATGCACCAGGACTGCTGGCGTTGGCAATTTGTCTGTATTTTGTGAGCGACGAGCGTTCTTTTCGCGTTTAGTGTCAACATGCATTCGTGTCAACTGATTTATTGTCAACATGCATTCACGAAGTGGCAAGGCTACGCGTTACTAACTCCAGACATGTATTTCAAGGGCTCTAATATAAGACCACTAAGTGCCACTTCAGAAGGAGCCATTCACTTTCAGTGCAATGTGACAGTGACACGTGATCTACGTCTCCTTCAGAGTGCTCACCTCGTAAACAGATATGCAGGAATCAGCTATGTAGTACGCAATGCATCCTGCTGCAATCAGAGGAGCCCAGACGTACACAGTCGTCTGGGTTTCCTGAAAAACAGTGAAAAGAAAGTGTATCGTCACCGCTAATGCTCGACACCCTAACCCGCAGTAAGTACACACACTTGAAGCGCCCTCCACGTTAGTGCACATAACAACACAGCGGAAAGAAATGTTCGCAAGACCCGCAATGGACGTAGTGTGTTTACCCCCCGCCTGCTTCCTTAATCTATGCGCAGAAGTCTATGGATGTGAAGAAAATGTTCGCAAGGTGCCCCGAAGTCGTTCAGCCAGTTTCGCACTACGGTTTCTGCGTTAAACCAGTCTCTCAGAACGGCTCTGATTGGAACGTCCTGCGTGTGTGTGTGTGTTTTTTATTTTTTATTTCATCTCCTTCTTTGTCCTCTTTCCAACCCCTACATCTCCAACCCTGTGTAGGGTAGAAAACCGGTTACTCGTACCAGGTTAACCTCCCTGCGTTTCCTGCCCATCTGTGTCTCTCTCTCTTTTCGCACTTCGGGCAGTCGATGGATATCGCGATACATTCCACTGCTGAAACAAAAACTGTCCCAGCATTTCATATATGCAAATTACAGAATAAAGGGAAACGATGTGCAGTGCATTATGAATTAACCCTGGCCCTGAGAAAGCTAGGCATGCCGAGTTCAGCGTTTTGTTTAGTGCATGGTCGGGCAGAGTAAGCTTTTGAGACTGCTGCGCATATTGTGGCCGTGTGGCCTCATAGGGCAGTGGCGAGTGCTGGGCGTAACCAGTATGCCAAGACGGAGGCATACAAGAGCATAAAACATATCTATGGTGCCTACCGTTTTCTACTCAAATGGCGTAGGTATACAATAATGAGATACGTCATAGTGGAGGTCCCGGACTATTCTGACCATCGGGGTTAATTTTTACTTTTCCGGTTCACAGAGGTAAAGCCAACACGGCTGAGATTAAACGCAAGACATTGAGCTCAGAAAAACAACATTGTAGCCATTAAATGCATCAGAACTAGGCCAGAAAAAACTACCGGTGCAGTTCTACCTAAATGCTAGAACATTGACGGGGCTTCGAATAAATGCATCACATTTTGTTCCTACTAAAGCAGGACACACGATGCATTACCAGGGACATTGACATAAATTTCTACTTCCAGCATGTTCACTGTTACGACTACCACAGGGGAAAAAATAGACGCAGAAGATCAGCGCTCATTCTTAATCTTACAATATCGCTAGCCGGTGGGAATGGTAATGGAACTTTTAAATGCGACTTAGAGTCTGAGGGGAGAGAAAAACCGAGATAATGTTTTGCGTATGCCTCGGTGAAGGCTGTCTTACCTTTATGATCCACAGACCGCTAAACACTGCCAGCAGGGCAGTGTTGAATTTGGCTAGGAAGAGTAAGAACCCTGAGACGGTGTCGAGTCCCGCCACCTGCTGGCAGTGCCGTCCAAGCAGCCGTAGCGCTCTCCGACCGCTGGTACGGAAGCTCAGGCCGTGCATCGCTGCAACCACACAGGTAAAAACGCGCAGTGTACCCATTTTTGGCTATAAATACACAACGTTTGCTGATTGATCTGACGTACCAAAGCGTAAATTCCTCCGCAGTTTTAAATTTTAGTAAAAAGCAACCTCTCACATCATGCGAGAAATCTGTGACAACGTGGAGGCATGGGTCTCTCACACGCGAAGACAGCTGTGCTGCCTGTCTCTAGACGACAGCTGATTAATATTAATATTATGCTAAAAGAATCAACTTTGATGTGTGTGAAAGAACAAATTTCTTGACATTATTCATGACGGACACTCTCCATGGGCATTACACATCCACGCCATAGAAAAGCAAGGCAACACAGCTAGAAACGTACCTCGCAGACTCGTTGGCGCAACATGTGGTTGCGGGCGGGGGGAGGGCAGAAGGGTGTAGGCGTATCTGTCTATTCACCATCATAAGTTCATAAAGCACTCATCAAACAAGAAATGCTTATTCGGCACCTACGCTACATGGATTATGGCAACCTTCAGATGCACGTCTTCAACGTTTACTGGCAAGAAGTATCAGGGTTTGGCTAGGAGTCCCACAGGTAACCTCCAGTTGTATTGTGATTGTGGAAACTCGTCAACTGCCATTTTCAGTCAAAGGAATGGTCGAAACTTGCCGACATGTTTACCGCATATCAACCCAACACGAGAAGGACACACTGAGCCTCGCACTTATCGAAAGTAACCAACTCTAAATTCACCACATTGTTCAAGAACACAAAAGAGTATTACCGAGCTTTTAATTATGAACAGTGGATATTAGTTACCCTCCTTGGATCCAAGACCAAAAGTACTCGGTCGAAGGAGTAGCAACTAAACGGCACTTGTCCATGATATTCGCACAGCAACTGGCACTATTCCATATTTAAAAGTTATATCCGCAGTCCTTGGAAGTGGATACAAATAGTGCGTGCCTGACATCGCTACGAAGTAATGAGAAAAAATCTTTAAATTTTGTGTTACTATACGATGCTTTCAAAAAGCACAAAGGGCAAGATCAGTCAAACACATAGCTTAGTTTCAGTGGATGCTCATTGGAACATTCGTGGTAGCAAAGCAGTGGACGCAGCTGCGAATCGGACGCTGAAGAACGTAGATACAACAATCATGTTTCACGCAATAAAATCGCTCATCTCCCTGGACAGCTATCCTCTAGTTTTAGAAAAAAACTACTGATTAAATGAAAGAAACTATAAATAGGGAGTTACTAGTGGAACGAGCAACGACGGAAAATCTTCTTTCTCTTCTTAACACTTCCGGACGAACACTTACTTCCGGTTTGTGGAATACACAGGAAGAGTCTTCTAAAAAATAAAAAGTGGTTCCAAACCAAAGCCTCTGGCTCTAGTTAGGAGTTATATTGGATACATATGATATCGAAGTATAAGCGTGCTTACGATAAAGGTAACTTAACTGTCAGAATAAATATCGAAAATTTATTGAATGTGTTGTTCACTGAAAGAGGTGGCGGTTATCACGTCAACATCTGTGATTGTTGCGGCACCTGGAGGAACAGATCTCAACCGCAAGCTTCTTTCTACGTGTCCTCTGAGATCCTCTTCGGCAGCGCTACGAAACACAAAGTTAACTCACGGAATACATCCGCGCACATGAACGCCGAGATGACGTCCCGCATGAGACGTATAACGCTTTCACCTCAAACAGCTTCTTCTCTCTCGTACACGATGATGCACAGATTTCCAGTGCATAGACCTATTCCATGTTAGTAAACAGCGGTAGGCGCCGTCGACATAATGGGGGGCGCTTGTAGCGACGTCGGGAGAGGTAGGCTCCGCAGCCCAAAGCTCGCCACCGCCCTCTATGCTCAGGTGACAACTGGCACGCACCCCAGCTGCAAAGTTGCTTCCGAGCACAGCGCGTCGGGGAACGCGCGGGAGGATCCCCGACACGCTGTGCTCGGACGCAACTTTGCAGCTGCTGTGCTAGTTGTCACGTGATCATAGAGGGCGGCGGCGAGCTTTGAGCTGCGGAGCCTGCGCGCCTCGACGTCGCTACAAGCGCCCCCCTATGATGTCGACGGCGCCTACCGCTGTTTACAAACATGGAATAGGTCCATACTTGTTCCTGGCGCGAAATACGTGTCGTCTTAAGGGGACAAAGCTAGACAGGCCAGTGCAGGGCAAATTCTTATTTTTTGATCAGTAGATATTTTGTACCTCCCTTAGGTAATCTATGTTTCTGAAAGCATGATTTCTCTGTACAGTCGCACAGCAAAGCGGAAATCAAGCCTTTGGACACAGTATACAAAGGTGCTATTTATGACGACGTGCTCACCCATTACAATGTAGGCCTTGCGATTGAGGTGCATGAGAAACCGGTCGAGGCAGCTACAACACGGCCTCAGAAAACTTGTAACCGATGCTCCCGCTTGGGTTTTATCATTGAATCTGGAAAAGAAAAAGTTTATTTAGTTGTTTAGAAGATATTCCAGGCCCATGGGGCCCTAGGTACAGGGTACAAAAGGAAAAATGCAGGAAAATATATATGAGTACTCAGGAAATGCAAAATCACGTTCCTGTTCGGAAAGTAACACATCAATATATTGGACAGTTTTATTGAACTTACACTGCTTAGCAATGACAAGGGCAGTGCTTCTTATTACCCTACAGAATGCAGAAAAATTGAAGTTACAAGTGTTAGATAGTGATTGACAAGGAGTTAACTATTTATTTCAATCTTCTATATTTATCGCTGGCTTACAGCTACAATAACCATGTGCACACTTAGATACACAAGAAATTGTAAGAATACGGGACTTTGCAATCTATAGTAGCACGACTAAGTTACTCTCACGTTCGCATGTTCCGTTCTTATATAGCTTTCATGAAGACGTATGTGGTTCAGGGTCATGAGTCTGCAGGCTTATTTGAATATAATACGACTTGAAAGAACCAGCCGGCTCTGTCTTTGGAGAGCCCAGGAGTCAGGTTATGAATAACGAAAAATCTCGGCCTGGTATCCAGCAGGCTTAATATAAGAGCGAAGAATTTCTCCATTAGGCTTAGAGGTATCTGGACAACGCGAGATGTGGGCAGCTCACTGAACGTCAACTATGTTCATGTAGAGCTAAATACACACTGATGTGTAGCGTTGTCACTGATTAACAGGCAAGGGTAGAAAGGAATAGGAAGAAATAAAAGAGATGGTCGCATTAAGTAGCTTAAGTTCATTTAATGAATGACTCACGGAAGACAGACATCTATATACTCGGCGCGTACGGTTGGGGTACCGTTCAGTACAAATGGGAAACAATAAGTATGTGTTTTATTCTTTGAATACCATTACTTCACGTTCAAACGGTCATTAACGACAGGATACGTGCACCCCAATATAAATGGCGCTACTGTGTTCATTGAAGCCCTGGTTGCCTGGATCTGCCTGTGCTTACTCACTCACACGAGGCGCGAGCCAGAGATGACTGCCCTCAGGGGATCAGCGATGATGAGTACGAGCGAGCCATAGATGACTGAGCCCAGATGGTAGCCAACCAGGAGTTGCATGCTCCGCACCACCGGAGCGCTGATATGAGTCTTGTGCCTGCGCTGGCATAGAAACACGCAGCAACAGCAGTGCCATGGCGATGTCACATAAAAAATTTTTGTGTACGTGGAAGGGCTCATATAAGGGCCAAAGAAGTCTGGTCGGACAAATTTGTCATTAATCATCATCTCCTTATTCATTGACTCTGGTACGGCGCTCACACCTCATGGGTCATAGAAAAGCATTTCTCAATCACATTTCAAACACGAAAGAAAGGGAATGCATCGAGATGCATGTTTCTCGGTTAGAAACACCCTAAGGAAAGGAAGCATGACAATGATGCCTAGGAAGGCATAGGGGACATTATTTGCAGCGTGTAACTGTATTCAGCAATTAATATATTTAAATGTGGACGGAAAGACAATTTGCCGTCGGTATGGGGACCGAACCTACGACCTTCGGATAACGTGTCCGATGCTTTACCAGTTCATTAGTTAATTATTTCGTGAAAGGACGCAGACACAGCTCAAGCCACAGTGAGAGTACACAAAATACATTTACATAGTTCCTAGTGTATATATTATGCTTCTTCAAGCACGGCTCATGACTTGATATTGTTTTATATCATTGGTGGTTAACTTTTCTGCTTTGATAATTTATGTGCTGTCAAAACAGAAGGGTCATGAAACAAAACATTTCTTTCGACCAGCGTACAGTCCGCCTTATACAAATGCGCTGCTTAG